>APFE031420226.1:59538-115973 GCA_000404065.3 Pinus taeda | reverse complement strand
GCTCTTCCCAGGGTCCAAGCAGGAATCTCCTCTACTTTGACAAGCCTCACTCTCTTCCAAATGAGATCAAAAGGTATGTGATCTGTCCTCTCAAAAGCTCAATAAGGAAGACTAAGTTCCAACAGCATTTACCCTAAAAAATATTCATCTTTCAACCTCTCAAGTAACCAGCCCAAAGCTTCATTCTATAGTGCAAAGGAAGGAGATTACAGTTCCACCATTGAAGGGATAGAGTCCTTCTTCAAAGGGATAAGCTCCTCACATCAAGGGGTTAGCTCCTTAAGGTATGGGATGCATGAACCCTTAAAGAGCGAACTTGCCACCGCAAGATTCCCTCTAGAAGCTTCCAGAAATGACTCAAAGTGAGTTTTTAAGAATGTACTTGCACCTTTTTAACTTTTACAGGGGTTCGCACCCATAACACAGATACAGAGTGGTCAGGTGCACAGGGGACATGACTAATAGGTGCGATACCGCATGTAATGCTAAAAGAAAGTGCAGAACCAGAGTTTTAGAGATTTTTAAGGTCTTTCTCTTATTTTCAAGGCTTGATATGAAGAACTGAGGTTTAAGACTTGCAAAGGAGGTAAGTATGGGTGATGATAGACTCACACAGATTGCAGAAAGTCATGGTGACATTTTTTTGTGCAACAGGCTTTGGTGCTATGATCTTCCAAATCAGTTTGGCTCCCATTGCTAAATTCTGTGTGCTTATATTTTTATAGTTTAATCCTCCCTCTTGTAGTGGTCTGGAGACTATTTCCCAATTAACCATAGAAATTCTCTTCTCATTATGTTTGCCTCCTTTCCAGAGAAATTTCCTGATTAGCTCCTACATCCTCTTAATGATTCCCACCGGTGCCAAAAGAACAGAGAATTGAAATGGCGACAGGTTGCTAAGCACGGATTTGATGAGCACTGATTTTCCGGCAATGTTGAGCCAGGAGGATCCCTAGGCCTGCATTTTTGCTTTGAATTTTTCTATTTGGGGATGCCAATCCTTGCTCATAGCCCTCTTATGAAAGATGGGCAACCCAAGGTATTTAAAGGAGGTCCAGGATGTTGAAGTTGCAAAGCCTAGACATCTGGCTATGGAACTTGCAGCAGCAGCTGAGATATTCCAGCAGTAAACATGACAGTTACCCCTGTTTAGTTCATTGCCCGATGCTTGACAATAATCTTCCAGCACATCTTTGAATTTGCTTGCAGACAGTTGAGTTGCAGCCCCTAGTAACAAGGTATCATCTGCGAACAGGGCGTGGTTGATGCTCTTAACCCCTCTTGCTATGCACAGGCCAAATATATCTTGGTCTTGTTGCTTCTTGTTTAAATAGAAACTGAGGGCAGAGGTTTGCAGCACAAAGAGGAGGGGTGAGAGGGGGAATCCCTGCCTCAGCCCTCTAGATGCTTTGAAGAAGTCAACAGCCCTGCCATTCACTAAAGGTGCAATCCAGGGTCCCAAAATACAAGCTCTGATCCACTTGATAAAATTCTGACCAAAGCCAAGCTTGTGCAAAACAGCAAACAAAAATCTATGTCTTACGTGATCAAATGCATTATTTAGATCGAGTTTAATGACCATACCTTTTTCTTTTCGACGAAGACTGGAATGAATCGCCTCTTGGACCAGGATGAAATTATCTACTAGCTATCTGCCATGTATAAATCCACCTTGATTCTACGGGATGATTTTGGGGAGGATTTTCTTCAATCTGTTTGCTATTACCTTAGTAATCACTTTATATCCAATGTTACATAAGGATATAGGACGGAATCTATTGAATGAGTTCGCACCTTTTTCTTTAGGAATGAGGGCGAGGAATGCTGAGTTTGTGTAGCCTCCGATTTTCTGACACTCTTGGGACTTCTGGATCATTTTAAAGAGCTCCTTCTCAACTATATGCCAGCATGTCTAGAGAAATCTGGGCGTGAAACCATCTGGACCCGTGGCTTTGTCGGGTTCCATTGCAAAGAGGGCTTCCCTAACTTCGTTTTTGGTGATTTTACCTTCAAGAGCCTGGTTCATTTTAGATGTGATGAGGTTGGGAACAACATCGAACAGATTATTGCTTTGGCTAGTCTCCACGCCTTCACTATACATATTCTCAAAATGATCTGAAGTTGCTCTCTTAATGCTGGCAAAATCTTTTAAAGTGCAGTTATCTTTTTTGATTTCAGATATAGAATTGAGGCATTTCCTAACTTGAGCCTGCTTGTGTAAAAAAGAAGAGTTTCGGTCACCAGCTTTGAGCCATAGACTCCTTGACTTCAGTCTCCAGAATTCTTCTTCTGCCAGACAAGCCATATGGAATTTTTGTTGTAGCTGAGATTCCTTGTCCAGCTCTTCTTTGGTGATATTGGCAGCTTCTAGGTGGAGGTGTTGTTTTTCCAGTTCGCTTTGAATTTTATTTATTTATTTATTTATTTTTCTCTGTCCATAGCGGGATTGGGCAAGGTCTTAACCCATCCTTTTAGCATCGCTTTCACTCTGCGAAGTTTTTCCTCCCAAACAAAGAAAGGAGAACCCTTGACTGGCTCTTTCCAGCAATCTTTGACCTTTTGCATGAAGTCAGTCTCTTTAGTCCATAGAGAGCTAAATCTGAAAGGGATAGGCCCCAGATCCTTAGAATTCAATAGTTCTAGACTGATGGGCTTGTGATCTGAAACACTACTATGAAGAATTCGCATTCTAGTCTCTCACCCAAGAAGCGGGAAAGAACTTTGAACAAGAAACCTATCAAGTCTTGCCGCTATATGACCCGGTCCAACTCTCTTATTTGACCATGTGAATGTGCCTGTGACCGGATTTATATCTAGCAGAACCCAGTCTTGCATGAGGTCTTCCGCCCATTCTCTTGCCGGATCTCTGTCTATGCTCCCTCCTCTTTTTTCTGTTGTGAGGAGGGTGAGATTTAGATCTCTGGCTATGATTATGTTTTCCAACTTTTCTAGATCTCCCAGACTTTTGATGGAGTCCCAACAATTTCTTTTCTCACCTGCATTGTTAGGAGCATACACATTAAATAGACAAATAATCTCCTTTGATTCTAAATGCTGCATTTAAAAAAAAAATCCAATGGGTATTTAGGGACTCAGAGATTAATGAAAACTTATTTTTGTTCCAAAGCGACCCAAGTCCTCCCGATGCTCCACGGGCAAAGATTGCATGCGCTCCACTTTTATTCCAAAAATTTTTGCTTGCTTGGAGGAAAGTTGTGTCCTCCAATTTGGTCTCATGGATGAGGGAGGATATCCGGGGCTTCCAATCTTATTAAACTATTCATTGCTTCTTCCTTAGCTGTGGTGCCCATTCCCCTACAATTCCAGGAGACTATCTTCATCATTTATTTTTGCCTTGATGAGCTCCCTTGGAGCCCTGGGATTGGTTCCTTTTCATCTTCGGGGTTTTTGCTAGAAGCTTCTCTAACGTTGGCTGGCTGCTCTGGAGCTTGTCCTTATAGGTTTCTTGTTCTCTTTTTTCCTTTGCAGACTTGCATCCTCTTGTAGATCTTCTGGGAGAGGATTGAGATTCACCTATTTCCCCTTCTTCCTCCGATTCCTCAAACTCTTGGGTTTCCTCCTCCTCTTCTGATATCTTCCCTTTGGATCTCTTTGGAATACTTTTGATAGAGGGAGAGGCCTCCTTTGGGATTTCTGTCTCCTGGGTATTCATGATTTCAGATCCAAGGATTTTGAATTTATTCCCTTGGCTTTCCATGGTTGGTTTTTGAGCAGGACCCGCTTGAGGAGTTTTGGCGTTTCCGTTTGCATTCTTCTTGTGAAAGGTTTTGAAGCGCTTTGCATGATTCGATCCTTCTTCCTTCCCTTTTTCTTCCACCCCTTTGGACAGGCAGTCTCTGGCAAAGTGTCCGTAGACATGGCACTTCCAACATTTGAACGACAGTTGCTCATAATCCAGCTTCTGTACATGGGTCCAGGGACCTACAACTAGTTTGATGGCTTTCGGTAGTCCGACCTCCAGATCTACCTCCACACAGATTTTGGCACAATCATACTGGTCCTTGTTGTTGGTCTTGTCTATAAAATTTTCAAGGGTATTCCCTATGTGTTTCAAAGAATCCCAGTTCCAGCAGTGAACTGGAAGATTAGGGAGTCTCGCCCACACCAGGACCGTTGTAGGTACATCCAACGCCGGATCAAAGTTTGGCGTCCATTTATTTAAGTACAGCCCTTGGGGGCCCATGAAGTAGGGGCCATTCCTAAAAATGAGATCTTTGTCTTCTTTTGCAGAAAATTCAAACAAAAAATATCCTCTCCCAAGGAAGTAAGAGGTTACCTTGTTTTTTATCAAAGGTGCCCAGTTCTTAGTGACCCAGTTCTCGATTGATTTCGAGGAAGGCCAAAGTCCTATAAACTAACCAACCAGAGCCTGATCTGCCAGCGACAAAGCTACTTGGATCGGTCCTTCAGGTGGAAGGGCGATCTCAGGGATGTCTTCGAGCTTTTTCACAAATTTTGCTGCTTCCATGCATTTCTTCTTGGGCAAAGAGGCCAGCAGGGTTTTGAAGGCCTCAGCAGTGGAAGGTGAAGGAGGAGAGGGAATCATCTCCTCCATGAAGAACCAACAGATGCAGCCAGGGTGGCCGCAGTCTGTAGCAGATCCCTCAACGGACTCCCTCGCAGGCTCAGAATGCACGAAGTGCGGGCGCGCTCGCAGGCTCAGATTGTGCAGAATGTGGATCTCACAGGTTGTAGAGCGCTCATAGTACATTTCCTTATTGTTACTCAAGGTTTCATTTTAGTATATTTTCAGTTGTTTTACAACAACCATCCTTGAATGTATTCAAATAGGTGCTAACATACAAATAAGAACCATCGAAAGAAAGAATTGATTAACATTAGATTAAATATGGGTTGTGGGTATATGTTAGCAAATCAAAAATTAATTATGGAATTTGTAAATATCTATGTTGTTTTACTTCTCTGTGCTTATAATTAATAGAACAAAAAAATCATTTATATTAAATTTAGGATTTATAATGTTGTATAAAACTTGCAGGAAACAAAGTATGGAACTACGCCAACAAAAGAGTTGTTGCAACAAGGCATAAGACTTTGTTTTGGAACAATGTGTAAAGTTCATGAGTCACTTCTTGCTATGGTACATTGCTATTTGATTTGCATTGATGTATATTATTTATTTCAATTTTCATTATTCTCACCAATGTAGATACACTCATTATACTTTATTTTTATGTTTACAGATAGAACAAGATCAAGAAGACGAAAACAATCAATGTGATCAACGAAACATTCATCCAAATAATCCAAGTCATGGGAGTAGCTCGAGCACTCACAATTGCTCTAGTGAAGAATGATGATCTATTTGGATATCAATGCAAGTTGTTGTATTTTTTGAAATAAATATTTGTGAAAATCAGACATTTTGTTTAATGTATATAATAAAATATCTTTTTAATTTATTTTGTTGTGTTATCCAATGCCACAGTGAAATGTTACGCCACTGATTAAATATTATAATGAAGAGATGCGAAATTTAATAATATAACAAATTAATCTAAACATCATATGCAAATGCCCTAATAAAAATTTAATTTATATGAATATTGTTGTAAGATATATGTTGATTTTTCGATGATATCAAATTAAAAAAAAAAAAAAAAAAATCAAAATAATTACACACTATCATAAGCTGATGTTTCTAAAAAAGAGAAAATATCAAACAAAAAATCGGTGTGTTTATAACATAAATACACACTGGTGCATTATTTTATCTAAAAGCACTCTTACGACAAGATTTTTGCATGGTTGATGTCTTTTATGAAAATGACAACAATGGGACATTATATTCTTCAAGCATCAATATTATTTGCATTTAACGCCCCAATGCATTGTAATTCTTAAAGCACCAGTGTGTAATAAATAAGGTTTGTATACACAGTGGAGTAATCTTCAAAAGATTTGGAAGACGTAAATGTTCATAATAGGAGAGTAATTGTATATTAAATGTTATATATAAACTAGTGAGATATGTTATATACAAATGAGAATGAATGCCTCTTTATATACCCTAGGCATGTGCCCTTTCATGAATGGTCATTTCTCTAAGACATTACTCTTCATTACTAACTAACTAACCATTAGTTAATTAATTATTAAATATTATTATTATTATTATATTTATATTTTTTATTTTTTATATGAATTATATTCATAACATTGTCTCTCTCTTCAAAAAAGCTTTGTCCTCAAAGCTTACTGAGAATATTTTATTGTCTCTGAACTTTCATCTTCGTTGATACAAAATTATATGAGGCTCTGAGTGATAGACAAAAAATCTTCGTACTGAGAATGAATCGGACCATCCTAGATTAATCTTTTGTGGAATTTTCTGATCTCTAGAAATTTGTGATGAATAGTTATCGTAGGACTAGATTATGCAAACTTCAGTATTCTTGGGAACATAAATTTGTTGTTTATATTATGAGTGATACTGCTACGTAGATTGATTGGAAAGTTTGCTCTTGTGATTTAGAAGTTGATAAATAGTTCTTTTGGTTGAACTTTGCTTTATCATTTTGGCAGCTTACCGATTTCCTTCAGGTATTGTTCTTGTTGAGTTGGCTATTGAATCTTCATTTGGAATGTCTATCGTTTGAACTACAACTTCCAAATATATTTTAACTTCTCTAGATTTTTCTTCTTCTTTACTTGTGATATCGATTGGATGAGTATTTATTCCTCTATCTTCAACTTGGATTGAAACGACAAATGGCTTCAATACTTTGTTTTGAAGTTGTTCTAACTTGTCATTTAATGATTTCTTGTCATTTTTAAGCTTTTTTATTTGCGCAAGTAAAACTTGATTACGATTCCTTAGACGTGAAAGTTTGCCATTTTCTAAATCGTTGACTTTGTCCTTAGTATCTTTCTCTTTTTTTTTTTATAATTTTTTTTTCTCTAATAATTTTCTATTAAGTGTTTTTAGGCACATATTTTCTTTTTCTTTTTCTGATAGATTCTCCTTTAGTTCCTTATCAGAATTTTCATTTTCTTGTTTGTTTTTGTTTCTTAACCTTGCATTTTTTAATCTGTGAAAGTAATTTCCCAATGTGGTCCCTTAGACGCCAAATTTCTTCGTTGCTTTTTGTTGATTTTTCTTGAAACCAATCTTCAATATTTTTATATTTCTTCTTTGATGCTTCATTCTTTTGTTGAAGTTTTGTGATTTCTTCTTCTAATCGTTTTATTTGTATCTTCCCATTGTCTTGATGTTCTTCCGTATTAAATAATCTTCCACATTGGACAAAGTATTGCACTTTTTTTGAATATATTTATATCCAGTTTCTTCTAGACAACTTGGACATTTAGTCCAAAATAATGATTGTTGTGTGGAACTCATCTTGACTACTTCATTCATTATATTTGAATTAGACTCCATTTTTCTTAACTTGATAACTTTCCTCGATAATTATATATATATATATATAATTATATATATATATAATATATATATATATATATATATATTATATATATATATATATTATTCTCAACAATTGTTTTTTTTTCTTCCTTTAACCTTTTTATTAAACTTTCTTTTTCTATATATATTTATAATTATTTTTCTTTTTTTTTTTAAGTTACAACCCTCATGAAATGTGTCGTTGGGGTATAATACAAAATATATGTCCAGTTATGAGCCCTTGACTCGGTTAATTTTCTCCACATAAAAGTAAAACTTACTATTCATATAAAGAGATTTTGTATTCATTTTGTTCTTGTTTTACCTTGAAAATACTATGGGCAATTACCATGAGTTGCTAAAACCACGAGCTTGTAAACTACTTAATGAAGAATCAAGATAATCTTATCTACTCTTCCTTCTCTTACGTATAGTTTTAAAGATATTTGAAAAGATTCCCTTTTGACTTTATCATGCGCCTTTTATAATAATGTAGAACCTTTTTGTATATATGAATGTTCTCCTTCAAATTATACATTGAACTATGTTTTTTTTACTATAATAATTGAAATGTTAATGGCTAAAGGCCTTATCTATATACTAATAATATATATATAGTCATTTATTTTATTTTGTAATTTTTTTGGGGCTAAAGGCCTAAATGACGATATGGAGAATCTCCAAAATCTGAGCAACACGCTTCAATTATAGAACAACATGGTTGATAGGAGGTCGATGGCTAAAGGCCTAGTGATCAGCCAACGTGGCTCTGATACCAATGTAACGAACAAGGTTCGTATACACAACGGAGTAATCTTCAAAAGATTTGGAAGACGTAAACATCCATAATAGGATAATAATTACATATTAAATGATATATATAAATTGATGAGATATGAGATCATTACAAATGAGAATGAGGGCGTGCTTATATACCCTAGGTAGGTGCCCTTTCATGAATGGTCATGTCTCTAAGACATGTCTCTTCATTACTAACTAACTAACCATTAGTTAATTAATTATTATTATATTTATATTTATTATTTTTATATGAATTATATTCATAACACAGTGCTTTCATAGAATTTATGCCTTGGTGCATTATTCAAATTAATAACATCGTTTCTTTTATATCAGTAGCACATTGATACTTTTATGCAAATCATACACATAAGAGTTGTGGGTTTAAATAAAAGCATTGGGTCGGCAAATTTTTATTTATTTATTTATTTTTTGCCCTAGTGTCGTTCTTGAAAGGGACGCCCTAAGGCGTGTTTTTAATATATACGCATTAGGTCGTTATACATTTCAGGCAGCAGTGTTCTTTGCATTCAATGCCTCAGTGCTATTTTTTCATGAAGCGCACCACTAAAAAACATCCACTAAAACCTCTGATCACCCATATTTTTTCAGTTGTGATGAAGTTTTGTTCTAAAACATCTGCTACCGCAAATAAATGTTTTAGCAAAGTTTTTTTGGACAATTTTTGCCAATTTTATAACCACTAAAAACCTCCATTATAACCTCCACAAGAAGGTATTTTCCTTGTAGTGTATGGTGGAAAAGTTTTCTCCAAAGGTTCCTCCAACATTTAAAGATTATGAAGTTAGTAAGGTGGCCTATAAGAAGTTCAAACCCTCCTCCTGTTCCCCTTCCCATTCAGATGTGCTTAAAAATCAATGTTCTTCCCTACCAGTAACAAGGAGCAAGAAAAATCATAGTAAAAAGAATTTTGGTCCTGAGATCTATCTTACCTCTTGTGGGTCCAAAGGTGGGTTGTCTTCTAGCAATTTATAGAAATGTTATGTTTTTGCATTTTCATGTGTTATCAATTTATTAAAATTCACTCCTAGTCATAGGAAGCAGCAGGAATAAACATTCGAAGATTTAGTTTTGGACCTTTTACTCCCCCGTTCTTATTATGAGGACGCTAGTCTTTAGCATTTTTAGAATTTTGTGAGGTAAAAGAAATGTAACTCTTGATGTACTTGCCATGTTCATGGGTGGATTTTCAATATAATCTACACACACACACATACACACAATGTTATATTAATATTATATAGTAATTGTGGATTGATATAATGTTAAAAATAAAATATTATATAATAATTTTATATAATACAATATAAATATTATTCTTAATATTATATAGTATTGTGTAAGATTGAATGACAGCAAGTGGATATTAACAATAGAAAAAGAGAAAGTAAGGCTTTTATAAAAGGTAAAAGAAGTTGGACTTATATAGTAATCTATCAAAATTAGATTAAAAATAAGATATCAATAGTTATTGAAATTTTACTAAATTATATGGGTAAAAGCATATGTAACGTCTTAACTCCAAATTAGATTACTTTAACATTGATATTTGTTATTTTACTAGAATAGATGCATTGATTTCAGTGTAGATATTGATTTATAATCCTATTTGATTGATTATACTTGATGCAGTGATTTCAGTGTAGATGTTGATTTCTAATCCTATTTGGCTTATTGCACTTGATGCATTGATCTTTGTGTAGAAACTAGTTTCTAATCCTATTTGATTGTTTACACTAGATGCATTGATTTCAGTTTAGATGTTAATATTTGATTTGATGCAACTAGATGATGAGTGTGCATTGAATTATGTGTTATAATAATCATCAACCTAGATCCATATTAAACAAAAATGCACAACAAGGAGCAAGTCAATAGAGAAAGGCACAATAAATGACAACTAAGGATGCAACAATTTCAGTGTAAATGTTGATTTCTAATTCTATTTGCACTAGATGCATTGATTTTAGTATATATTTTATGAAAACAGATGGTTTATATTGATTGCTTTCAAAATAATTAGATTAATAGTGTCCATTGATTTTAATGTATGCACAAAGTAATTATTAATGACTTACATTGTAACACCCTCCTCCCACATCCACCCAAGTAACCATGCCAACCAGGGTAAACATGAGATGAGAGTCTACTATGATCAGATTCGACCTCCTATGTGACCTTAAGGAAGTGGAATCGACAAAACATCACACACAGTCATCCAACATCATCAATATAACTCTCAGGAGACAAGTCAGCCACTTAGACAGCCTGTCCTTGGGTCCCACTATTGTTCTAGATCTCTTAGGCCATAGTCGCTCTCATGCTATGGGCAAGGGAGCGACTAGCAACCCAAAGTCACTCTCACAGGCTTGCCTACCAGCGATCAGGGACCAAAATTGCGAGTTATGTGCCAGCAACCCTGATATTTAAGCCACTTTTTGAGGTCCAAAGCCCAGGGCACTGCCCAGAATGGAGTGATAGCTTAGAATCAGTAAAAATACAGAGAAACAATGATGCAAAAGCAATAAACTGAAGACCATAACCAGACCCCTACTAGCCATGACAAGCATTTCGTCAAACAAATCACCAACATGTAACCTATAGGTGTAAACATCATAATTAAGTGTAGGGATCTCATACTTATCTTAGAATTTCTATGAACCATTGTTCCCTCGTGTCAATTTTTGCATTATCTTCTATTAGGTCATAAACACATTATCCATTCATATATAAGTAAAAACATGTTGAGAGCCATACATACTTGTTGTCATAAAATGTACATATAACCAAGATAATAGGAACAAAAATACCATAAACATATCAAGCATCAAAATCCATATATACATCAGTACATTTACACATGAAAATCAAGGGAATGAATTTCTCATTAATGAATGCAATGAACCAACTAGAGATGGGAATACCACATTCCACCTGACCATAGATTGGTTAAGTCTCTCTTCAGCCAATCACCCTCGTTCCATGTACCAAGCATGAATGTGGGACTCATAAAACACACCAAAACACACCAATCAACGTGGATGCAACCAGAGTTCTCTGCCTACACAATGAGGAACTTGAGTGCCTCCTAGTCTCTCAGGATTTACCGTGTATTCATAGTCTGATCTACGGATCATTAGGTCCTACACTGAGACATACTCTCTAGGCTTTATCATGCATCCCATCCCGGGACCACTGGGCCCAACAGAGAGAAAATCCACCTCTTGGCTTTACCGTATATCCCCCCATTGATCGACAAGGATTCCTAGGCCCATCAAGGCACACAATCTGGCTTTACCGCAACCCACAATCCAATTTAGGGGTTACTAGGCCAGTGGCTTTGTGATCCTCAGTCTGGTTCAGGGACCACTCAAACCATGTGTTTGTCAATTCAGAGATCCACCCCACTCAGCTTCAAATCCAATCTGGCCATCCCACATAAACCGAATTAGAGAACCCATCTCATCAAATCTATCAGGAAATGGAAAGGCTAGGTTAAAAATACTGTCACACTTGGAAAAACCCATGCCATGGTAGAAAAGAAACACATGCAATCCCATGCATGCCAAATCTAGTAAGGAAAATACACATGCAAGTTGATACTTGCAATGAAGCCTGTTGTAGTTGCTTGATCCTTCCTTATTAAGAAAGGAAAGCAATGTTCACTTGCCTCTTCGAGGGGGCAACCTCCAATAGAGCTAGGCTCAATTACAAAATAAGATACGATGCTCCTCGAGAGGAGTCTCTATCATTTATATAGGATTCATACATGCAATACCATGGGTCAATACCATGGTTCTTATTAATACCATCTATCTAATACCATGGCCCATTTGCAACTAACTGTGGTCCCTTCTTTAAATGTGGGTCAACCACTTACAATTATTAATATGGGCTTTATTGACTCTTTACTTAATTATAACTATGACTCGACCCTATTACATAAATAAGGGGGTTAGGGTTGGACCCTAAAATGCCCTCCCCGATAAAAATAGCCTTGTCCTCAAGGCTGAAGCTGCGGAAACTGCTAAAGGACAGTGGTTGGTTCCCAGGTCTCATCATCTAGAGAGGTGTCTTTCCAGTTGACGAGGACTTCCTTGATCATGCGGCCGCGCAGGTGCCGTTCTCGCGTGTCAAGAACCTGTTTAGGTTGGAGCCAGATTGAACCTTTTTCATCCAATTCCGGTAGACTAGCTTGAATTCGGCAATGGTTCCCAATCACTTTCTTGAGGCATGAGACATGGAAGATTGGATGGATTTTTGCAGTGGGTGGCAAAGCTAGCTTGTAGGCTACTTCTCCGATGCACTGAAGTACTTGATACGGTCCGTAGAATTTTGGAGATAATTTCTGACAACCCTTGTCTTTGAGTGATGTTTGCTTATATGGTTGCAGCCTCAAAAATACCTGATCCCCTTCTTGAAATTTGCGTTCTGAATCATGTTGATCTGCCTGTTGCTTCATGCGGTTTTGAGCTTGATGGAGATTCTCTCTGAGGTGGGCCAGCATGGTTGTGCGGTTCTGTAGGAGTTGATCCACTACTTGTACCTTTGAGCATCCTTGGATATAAGAAGTAGGAGAAGGAGGGAGCTGACCATAAAATGCTTCATATGGAGTCATTTTGGTGGTGCTATGATAGTTAGTGTTATACCACCATTCGGCTAGAGGTAACCACTGCACCCATAGATGTTACTTTTCTGAAGTGAAAAACCTAAGGTAGGTCTCCAGACATTTGTTGACTGCTTCAGTTTGACCATCAGTTTTGGGATGATAGGAAGTACTGAGTTGTAGTTGGGTACCTTGTAGCCTGAAGAGTTCCTGCCAAAAGTTATTAGTGAAGATCGAGTCACGATCAGATACAATGGAAGTGGGCATGCCATGCAATTTGAAGATCTCGTCCATGAAAGATTGAGCCACCAAATTTGGTGTAAAAGGGTGGGGTAGGGCACAAAAATGAGCATACTTAGAAAGTCTGTCCACAACCACCATGATGACTGACTTGTTGCTTGACTTCGGAAGACCCATAATGACATCCATAGAAACCTCCGTCCAGGTTGAAGCCAGGATGGGCAAAGGCTGTAATGTGCCTGGGGATTTAACTGTTTCTCCTTTTTGGTGCTAACATATGTCACACTCAGCTACAAAAGTAAGAATGTCCTTTTTCATGCCTATCCAAAAGAATGAACGTCGAGTGCGAGCATAAGTCTTCTGAAGCTTGAATGGCCTGCAGTGGGAGATGAGTGCAACTTCGCCAAAATGCGAATTTTGAGGGTGGATGTTGGTGATATCACGACTCTATCCTTGTAGCGAAGAATCTCATCCTGCCAAGAGTAGCCCGCTGTGGAATTTGGATCCGCTTGCAATTTATTAATGAGTTGGGAGAGCAAAGGATGTGAAAACCATTCCTTGCGAGCCTCTTCAATCCATTCTGGAATGGGAAGGGAGATTATGAGCAGGGTTCTTTCCTCCTCAAATTGGCGTGATAAAGCATCTGCTATGACATTTTCATGCCTTTTCTTGTAAATTATCTCATAATCATATCCCAACATTTTGGTGAGCCATTTGTTTTGTTGTGGTCAGGATATGCGTTGCTCCAAAAAATATTTAAGGCTTTGATGGTCCGTGCGGATTTGGAAACACCGCCCCAATAAGTATGGTCGCCAGGTATTTACTGCATGTAAGATGGCCATCATCTCCTTCTCATAGGTAGATTGTTCCAGATTTGTCCCACTTAGTTGTTGGCCAGTGAAGGCCAAGGGTCGACCTTCCTGCATTAAGACCACCCCAATACCTGTACCTGAAGCATCACATTCAATCACAAAATATTTGGTGAAGTTGGGTAGTGCTAATATGGGAGTGGAACACATGGCATGTTTGAGAGCTATAAATGCCTGTTGCGCTTCATTATTCCAGAGAAGTGAATTTTTCTTGAGAAGGTGAGTGATGGGTCTAGTAATGCGACCTTAATTGCGGACAAATTTGTAATAGTAGCTTGTGAGACCCAAAAATCCTCTCAAGCTCTTCAAGGTCTTTGGTTGAGGCCAATCTTGCATTGCCTTGATCTTTTCGGCGTCCACCCTGACACCTTCACGCCTCACAATGTGGCCCAAATACTCAACTTCTTCCATGCCAAAAGAGCACTTGGACATCTTGACAAATAATTTATGCTTCCGGAGCAGTTGCAAGAGTAGATCTACATGCTGAAGATGTGTGGCCCAAGTGCAGCTGTAGATGAGGATGTCATCAAAGAAAACAAGGACAAAATTTCAGAGATATGGTTTGAACAGGTGGTTCATGAGGCTCTGAAGAGTGGATGGGGCATTACAAAGAGCAAATGGCATGACTAGGAATTCATAATGGCCTTCATGAGTTCCGAAAGCAGTCTTTCGAATGTCTACTTCTTTCATGCGAATTTGGTGATAGCTCGAGCGAAGGTCGAGCTTAGTAAAGAATTGAGCCCCATTTAGTTCATCCAGCAAATCATCGACAACCGGGATGGGAAATTTATTTTTGACTGTCAACTTCTTGAGGGCCCTGAAGTCTAGACACATACACCATTCCCCATCTTTCTTGAGCACCATGACCACATGCGATGAATAAGGACTAATGCTAGGACGAATGACGCCTGCTTCCAGGAGTTCCTTGATTATTTTTTCAATTTCATTCTTTTGGGCGAACGGATATCTATATGGGCACACATTTGGTGGTTGGGCCCCTAGGACCAAAGTAATGCTATGACCATGTTCCCCTCTCGAGGGTGGAAGCTCATGAGGCTTGTCAAAGACCGGCAAATGGTTGTTTAAGCTTTGTTGCATCTCAGGATGAATATGAAGAGAAGTGGGTTCGAAGGCCTGGATGGCATTAAATTGGGCTATAACTCCATGGTGGCCCTTTTTTAACAATTTTTCCATCCTATGTGAGATAATGATAGAGGGGGCACCTACCTGGAGTCCGCGAAGGGTATGTGTGTGGTTTTTTTGCTTAAAGCTCATATATAACTCCTGGAAATCCATTGTGATTGGGTCAAGTATGCGGAGCCATTCATCACCCAAGACAATGTCACACCCTCCCATGTGTATGGCAAACATGTGGGTCTTTAGCTGATAATCCCCCATTTGAAGTTTGACATTTTCACAGCGGCCTTCACATTTCATTGTCCCCCCATCAGCAATTTGGACCTGGAAATTAGAGACTGCTCTGACAAAACAATGGACTGCTTCAGCGACTCTTTGATGGATAAAGTTATGCGTACTTCCACTATCAATCAAGACTACTACAGGGCGATGATTAATAAAACCTCTGATTTTGAGAGTTTGGGGAGAAGAAATCCCTGCCAAAGCATGAAGCGAGCTAACTGGTTTGTCAGGTGTAGCTGGGAGTGCATTTTCCGATTAGTTGTCCTCATCTTCCTCCTCTGGTTCCTCAAATGGTGGGGCTTCCTCTGATGAACTGTGATCAGTAGCATCAATTTGAAAGAATTTTGGTTCCTTGCATTTATGCCCCGGGGAGTATTTCTCATCACAGTAGTAACACAATCCTTGCTTTCTTCTTTCTGCCATTTCCGTTGGTGACACATTTTGAACCTTAAGTGTTTGGGTAGTGTTTGGAGCCTAGGTGGGGTGACCCTTGGCTATGAAATTTGATGAGTCGACTAGGCCGCTAATTCGCGTTCTACTTCATGAGCTATCTTGCAAGCATCCAACCATGAGATTGGGTGTTGCAGTCAGATGTGGGCTTGTATGGATTCTTTGAGACCACTGACAAAACATTCCAAGTAGAACTCATCTCGTAGACCTCCTGTGTGGAAGGCTAAGGCTTCAAAGGCTGTAATATATTCTTGCATTGTTCTTGTCTGTCGAAGCTTAGTAAGACGACCCAAAAAATTATATTCATGGTTGAAGCGATCCAAAAGGGCTTTTGCGAATACCTGCCAAGTCACAGGCCTTCCATAACAACATTGATGCCACTGCCACCATTGCCATCTTTCATTGTCCAAGTACATGCTACCCACACTTAGCTGAGTCGCATCATCTCTGATGTGATTCAATGTGAAATATTGCTCCATTTGTGCTAGCCATGTGGCTGGATGAGAGCCATCAAATTTATACATGTCCAGCTTGGGTGGTCGCAGCTGGGATTGTTGGTGGTTTCCAAAGAGGTGAAGAGAATGGCCAGACTCGCCCTCAATGTTTTCATTAAAAGCATATGCCTCCGATTGTTCCCCCGACTTGCCCTTTGTGATTGTGTCAGCTAAGATTTGGATCGTCTTTGTTAATGCATCCAACTTTTGTTCAAGGGTGTTGATCTTCTCATTGGCCATAGCTTGAGCTCTGGTTTGTACCATGCACCGATCCGGTGCACTTGTCGTTACTGTGAAAAAAAATAAATAAAATTTGGGATCACCCGAAATTTTGATGCTAACAAGTGAATGGTACCACCTTGCTCAGTTCGTCAACCTGATTCTTATGGGCTAAGCCACCTATAAGCGTCCCGGGAGGGTCTCAGACTTTTACTCCTCGCTTAGGAATACTGCAGTAGCCAAATCCCAAAAATGTAAATTCTTCCTAATGTCCTACGAGAATCATGCCTAGGTATAGGGGCCCACACAAATAGTTAGATCTTCGGTGAACCCTCAACTACAGAGTATGAGTAGGAATGTGGCAGTGATCGAACCCCTGCTGCGAGATTAGAATGGCAGATCTAATTTTGGCGACTGCTACAGAACCCAAACGGCTAGTTCTGAATGGCGGATCTGCTAGATCTTATTGGCGGATCTAATAGACTTGAATGGTGGATCTGAGAGATCTGAATGGCAGAACTGATTGTTGCGGCTGCGACAGAACCCCACCTACTAGATCTAATCTAGCAAAGATGATGTGTGATCTAGAGAGAGACAAGGGAACTATGGTCTCAAGGAGTGTCAGGTGCTATAGATCACAATATACATAAGGGTCTGATAGTAATACTCGACCCAAACTTTTAGGGCACTAACCAAGGAGGATCAACTGTACCCTTAGCTGTACAGCCCGACTACCCTATCGTACGCGTGAGTAATCTCCCTGAGTGTTGTCCTCGGTGTACTGTAGCAGCAAGATGGCCGACGGTTTATCTATGGTGAGGTTTCAAGAGAGTCTAGGGGGCTTATGATATACCCAGAGGGTACTTGGAAGATACTCTGTGCGTGGTTTTGTCTAATGCGCTACTACTCAAAGGGGTACCCACAGGGGTTACAAGGGAGTCCAACGAGTGTGACCACCTCTTGTATTTCCTGTGTGCATGCATCCCCATATCTGAAAGTTTATGCGCTCAACGACAGATCTCGTGGTTTAAAGACGCCGGAACACGTCTCTAGCCAAAAAAAAATTGCTAAAAATGGAGATCCCACCGACCCTGGAAAGTGATCTGGTACCACTTGTTATGCTCTTAACCTGTGAGAAGATACAAGAATACCAAAAATGCAAAGAAATATACCTAGAACGCAAAACAATAAGAAATAATATCATGTATTTTATTATTCAAAAAGGAAAGCAATGTTCACTTGCCTCTTCGAGGGGGAAACCTCCAATAGAGTTGGCCTCAATTACAAAATAAGACACTATGCTCCTCGAGGGGAGTCTCTATCCGTTATATAGGATTCATACATGCAATACCATGGGTCAATACCATGGTTCTTATTAATATCATTTGTTTAATACCATGGCCCATTTGCAACTAACTGTGGTCCCTTCTTTAAATGCAGGTCAACCACTTACAATTATTAATATTGGGCTTTATTGACTCTTTACTTAACTATAACTATGGCTTGAACCTATTACATGAATAAGGGGGTTAGGATTGGACCCTAATAGCCATCTCCCAGGTAGCTTCATCGCGCCCAAAGTGCTTCCATGCACTTTAACTTGCTCGATTGCTCGGTTCCTGAGCATGAGCAACTTTTTCTGCAATATACACTGAGGCTTGGACTAGAATTCTCCATCTGGTTCCACCTGCAATATAGACCAGTCAATCACATGATCAACATCCTTAACATACTCCTTAAGCAAGGATACAAGGAAAACATCATGAAATTTCACTGTTGGAGGCAGTGCAAGTCGATAGGATACTGCCCCAATCCTCTCAATGATACTGGAGGGTCCACAAAACTGTGGTGCTGGCTTAACACATGATCCAATTTGCAAGGATCTCTTCTTCGGTTTGATGCGCAAGTACACCTATTTCCCAACCTGAAACTCTTTGAACAACCTGTTCCTATTTGCATAACTCTTCTACCTATCATGTGATGTCTTTATATTATTCTTGATCACCTGCATCTCTTATTCCATGTCTCCCACATATATGTTCCAATCAATACCTTGCTATCTGGATCGCTCCAACTGATGGGAGTGTTACAACTCTGCCCATACAATGCCTCAAAATGACTCATCCTCAATGAATCTTGATAATCGTTGTTGTATGTGAACTCTACCAGATGGAGATACTATTCCCACTTTTGTTGCTGATGCATCACATACATCATCCACATGTCCTCCAATATCCTGTTGAACCTCTTTGTATGTTCATCTATTTGCGGATGTTAAGTTATGCTGAAGGCCACTCTGTGCCCAAACCTGCAAATAACTCCTTCCAAAACTTGGAAATGAACTTCACATCCCTATCTGACACAATCTTCTTTGGAACACAATGTAGTCTAACCACATAACTCCTTCCAAAATTTGGAAGTGAACTTCACATCCCTCTTTGACACAATCTTCTTTGGAACACCGTGTAGTCTAACCACATCTCTGATGAATACTTGTGCTACATCACTAGCTGAGAATGTAGACTTCACTGGAATGAAGTGTGAAACCTTTGTTAACCTGTCCACAATGACCATGATGGAATCATGTTGCTTCACTATCTTCGACAACCCTTTGATGAAATCCATGCAGATAACCTCCCATTCCCACTTTGGAATCACGATTGGTTGTAGCAATCCACCGAGATTTTTACACTCTGCTTTCACTCTCTGACAGTTGAAACACCTCGCCACAAACTCTATTACATCCCTCTTCAAATTCGGTCAATAATAGAATCTCTTCATTATTGTGAGTGTATTCAGATAACTTAGGTGATTTGAATAAGGTTTTACATGAAACTCCTCAAGATCAACTTCTTGAGCTCACTGTTATCCAATACATATATCCTGTCTCAAAACCTGACTAATCCATCTGTGGTAAGACAATAATCCATACCCTGTGCACCTACGCTTGTACCTGTACTACCACATGTACCTATACCACTACATGTACATGTAACTATAATATCACATGTACCTGTACGAGCACCCTGCTACAAAATGTGCACAATCTCCATATACTTAACATCTCGTTGACCTGCCTGCAAGATCCTATCTTGTAAGTCCATCTCATAGGAGCTCATAACTGCCAAGTAATGTACCTAGACCTGTCCGTTGAGAGTAACTTCCACCCTATTTTCTTTACCTTTGATGTACCTGATCTCAAAATCAAACTCACTGATTGTGGCGAACCATCTAGCCTGCTTGGCATTCAGATTCAGCTGGTCAAACAAATACCTTAACCCAATATGATCGCTCATAAGTACAAACCTCCTACTAAGAAGATAGTGTCTCCACATCTTCAATGCATGTATGATCGTTGCTAACTCAAGATCACGTGTCGGGTATTTCTACTCATGCTCGTTTAGTTTTTGGGACTCATAACATACCACATGTACATCCTGCATAAGAAGTCCACTAAGCCCTCTCTTGCAAGCATCCATGCATCTACAAACTCTTTGTCCAGATTTGCAATTTGTAACACTGGTGCATGTGTCAACAACTGCTTAAGTTTCTCAAAGCTAGCCTCGCACTCCTTTGTCCATTCGAAATTCTTACCTTTCCTCTGCAATGATGTAATAGGATAGGCAATCTACGAGAAGTTCCTGATAAACCTCCTATAATAGCCTGCCAAACCCATGAAATATCTTACCTCATCCACACTTTTAGGAGCTACCCACTCCAGAATGGCCCTTATCTTCTCTGGACTTCTCTGGATCTACTACAATTCCCTCCTTGGAGACAACATAACCCAAGTAGTGTACCTCAGTCTGAAATAAACTACATTTGTTGAGCTTAGCATACAATTGATGCTCTCTCAACAACCTCAACGCTATTGCTAAATTCTCGACATGCTCTTCCTCATTTGTAGAATATACTAGTATATCATCAATGAACACAATAAAAAACTTATCCAAATATGGATGCAACACACTATTCATCAAACACATGAACGTAAGTGGAGCATTACTTAAGCCAAATGAAATAACAACAAACTCATAATGGTCCTGAACGCAGTCTTGTAAATTTCCTCCTCTTTGATGTGTACCTGATGGTATTCGGATCTCAAGTCGATCTTAGAGAACACTGTTGCTCCCTTCAGCTGATCGAACAAGTCATCAATCCTTGACAAAGGGTACTTGTTCTTGATAGTCACTTTGTTCATCTGCTTGTAATCAATGCATACTCTGAGAGTACCATCTTTCTTCCTCATAAATAGGACTTGTGCACCCCAAGGTGATACGCTTGGACTAATGTATCCCTTATCCAACATTTCCTTTAACTGCAACTTTAACTCAACCAACTCAGGTGTGCTCATCTTGTAAGGTGCTTTCAACGTCGGAGTTTCCCCTGGCACTAACTCAATAGAAAAGTCTACCTCCTTGTGAGGTGGAAACTCTATAATGTCCTCAGGAAATACATCTTGAAACTGCTACAAAACTGGGTACTTGTTCAACACATCTACATCCTCAACCTCATTACCCTTATCACTAGAAATGTGTACTACAAATAGCTTGCACCCTTTCTTGTTGCTACGCTTTTCTTGCATAGTTGTCACCATCCTAACTGAGGTGGCTTTCTTCTTACCCTACAAGGCTCTTGGTTCCCCATTGTCATCAACACACTCGATGGCTTTGTCATAACAATCTACCTTGGTTCTATGAAGATACAACCAATCCATGCCCAACAACATACTGTATGATCCCAACGGTAACACATTTAGATGTGCCGCGGTAGGCATACCATTCAAATCAAATGCACAATCTCTTACCCAATTATGAACTCACTTCTTTGTACTTGTAGCCAACTGCACTAACCAAGACTCTGTATGCAATTCCTTATGCAAACCACACTGATCCACCAAGTCAGGACTAACATAGCTATAATTAAATCTAGGGTCAATCAAAATAGAAATAACTTGATCACAAATCTTACCATCCATCTCAGTGTTAGATTTCTGGGGTTCTGCTTGCTTATTATCCGCTGCTGCATAGATACGTGTAATACTTTGACCAACATCCCCAACAGTCTGTGCCTCTTGTGCACTGTATATCTTAGGTCTTCCACCTTGATGTTGTGGACAATCTCTCCTAAGGTGTTCCTCACCACATGTCTAACACTCCAATTGACTAGTGTTCTCACCTCTATGCTGTTGTTGTTGTTGTGACCCATGTCCCTGTCTAGTTGCATTAATTCTCTTTTGTGGTGTCACATTTTCTTTCCCATCTGCATGCTGAGGCCTTGTTCCCTTAGGCTGCCATTTACCTCTACCTTTGTCTTTTCCCTTATCCATGTTGAGATTCATTCTTACGCTTTGACAGTTCATAGCAATGCTCCAATTTCCCAATGACTTCCTCAAGTGACAGAGGCTCATCATACTCAATCCGATCTCTAAATGCTACTGGAAAACCACTAACAAATCTCTGAATTTTAGCCTTCTCATAAGTAAGATACAATACATACCTCAATAGCTCCATAAACTTGGTTGTGTACCCTTCATCTGTCATTGATCCCATCTTTAGCTCATATAATTCTTTTGCCTTACTGTCGTAGTACCTTTCTGACAAGTACTTCTTCTTGAAAAGCCTCTTGAACTCCTGCCTTTGTCTCTAACCCGCTTAACATCTTTCTATTAGATGTCTGCTTTACCTTTCAAGTTGAGATAACTATTATGGCCTTCATGTTCTCTGTGTACTCATGCAACTCAAAGAATTCATCTTGAGTATCCGAGCCTCTGCATCTTTCGACTTCTTCACATCTCCATTAAAAGTATACATCTTCTTCACAAGTATCCCCTATCATTTCTCTTATAAGGATGATAGCAATGACGATCATGATGTTTATCAGAACCATAACTAGAATAGTACTTGTACTCATCACCCCTTCTATCTAGAGTGTCCAACAACCTGCCATCTCTCACTGTATCAGATCTATGTGACCTATGTCTACCAAGAGACCCACTGCCATATGCCCCATTAGTTCCATCCTCATGTCCATGGTTGATCCGAAGCAGCCCTTATCGTTGCAATTTTGACAAACTCTGAAGAAGTATAGCATTAACCTCTGCATGCTTCTCTTGTGTCTGTATGATCTGGTCATTATTTGCATTACAACTCCTTATCTCTTCCTTTAAGCTTCTCAATGTAATTTCCAAATTAGAAGGATTTCCAACACCACACTGCTCTTCAGATTCATAGGGAGAGTCCTTGTAGTCAACCATCTTGCTAGCCATTTGCTATTTCTTCTACAATGCATAATATGTCACATAAACCAAATCACAATAAATCGATGTACCTTAGTATAGTTTGGGGAGGATACCTTGTTTGTAAGATCACCAAATCAATGTGATACATGTATAACATAATCATAACAACATATAGACATACGCAAATAAATGTATCAACACATAAACATCACTCTAGTTAGGGTCCAGTCATCAATGCAAGGCCATATCAACAATGTATACTATGACCTCATGCACGACAACAACCATTACTCCATTGTACATATTTCCACATGCAACCAACAACATGCATAAGCAATGCCTAATCAACTACACATACGCATAAACACATGTAGTCGAACATAAACGATCAATTCTTGTAATCAACCTACAAGTTTGAAACTTGTAATCAACATATTCAAGAATGTAACCTAACATGCAAGGATGTAAGTAGGCCACCTAAAATCAATCATGTAAGTGACATATAGCCCATATGCAACTAGTCACATACTCCTGACAAATACATTTCATGAAATCAATATCAAATTCTCCATAACAACCATACTACAACCATAATAAATCATCAAACAAATGCAACAAGAACATGGAATGCAAGTGTAAAAGACACACATACAACTGACATGTGTGCATGACCAACGCACACACCACCCATCCAGTCTGAGAGTTGAACCATGCTATGATACCACTGTGTAACACCTTTCTTCCCACATCCACCCAAGTAACCATGCCAACCGGGGTAAACATGAGATGAGAGGCTACTAAGATCATATTCGACCTCCTATGTGACCTTAAGGAAGTGGAATCAACAGAACATTACACACAACCATCCAACATCATCAACAAAACCCTCAAGAGACAAGTCAACCACTCATATAACATGTCCCTGGGTCCCACTATTGTTCTGGATCTCTTAGGCCATAGTCGCTCTCATGCTATGGGAAAGGGAGCGACTAGCAACCCAAAGTTGCTCTCATAGGCTTGCCTGCCATCGACTAGGGACCAAAATTGCTAGTTTTGTGCAAGCAACCCCAAGATTTAAGCCACTTTTTCAAGCCCAGAGCCCAAGCCACTGCCCATAATGGAGTAATAGCTCAGAATCAGTAAAAATACAGGGAAACAATGATGCAAAATCAATAAACTAAACAAGACCATAACCAGACCCCTACTAGCCATGATAGGCATTTCATTAAACACATCACCAACATGTAACCTACAAGTGTAAACAACGGAATTAAGTGTAGAGATCTCATACTTATTTGAGAATCGATATGAACCATTGTTCCCTCATGCCAATTGTTTCATTATCCTTTATTTGGTCATAGACATTATCCATTCATATACATGTAAAAACATGTTGAGAGCCATACATAGCTATTGTCATAAAATGTATGTATAACAAGCATAAAAGGAACAAAAATACCATAAACATGTTATCCATAAAAATCCATATATACATCAGTGCATTTACACATGAAAATCAAGGGAATGAATTTCTCATTAATGAATGTAATGAACCAACTGGAGATAGGACTACCATGTTCCACCTGACCATAGATCGGATGAACCATGTCTCTCTTCAGTTGATCACCCCTGTGTCATATTCCAAGCATGAATGTGGGACTCATAGAACATACCAAAAAACACCAATCAACATGGATGCCACTAGAGTTCTTCGCCTACACCGTGAAGAATTTGAGTGTTACCTAGTCTCTCAGGCTTTACCGTGCATCCACAGTCTGATCCAGGGATCACTAGACCCTACACTGAGACATACTCTCTAGGATTTACTGTACATCCCATCTTGGGACCACTAGGCCTAATAGAGAGAAAATCCACCTCTTGGCTTTACCGAATATCCCGCCATTCACTGGCAAGGATTCCTAGGCCCACTGAGGCACAAAATCTGGCTTTACCGCAATCCACAGTCTGGTTCAAGGGTTACTAGGCCAGTGGCTTTGTGATCCTCAGTCTGGTTCAGGGACCACTCAGACCATGTGTTTGTCAATTTGGAGATCCACCCAACTCAGCTTCGAATCCAATCTGGCCATCCCACATAAACTGAATGAGAGAACCCACCTCATTAAAGCTTTCAGGAAATGGCAAGTCTAGGCTGAAAATAGTGTCACACCTTGCAAAACCCATGCCATGGTAGAAAAGTGATACATGCAATCCCATGCATGCCAAATCTAGTAAGGAAAATACATTTGCAAGTTGATACTTACAATGAAGCTTGTTGTAGCTGCTTGATCCTGCCTTTCCTTGATCTTTGTTTTTGCTTGCCTTCTTTGCCTTTCTTGCTTCAATGCGAAAGTGATCCAAGAAACTCTAAGTGTCCAAAAGTGAGAGAGAGAAAGAATAATGAGAGAGCTCCAAAGCTAAACTCACAAAAGGTTACGAACTGATCCTCAAAAGCCTTTTTATGAATGAGGCCTCTATTTTCTTCATTTTCCATTATTTTCCTTCAATTTTCTCACATGCAACCTATGACCTTTCGCCTCCCTTTTTCTCCTAATTTCCATTATTTTCATAAATAATTGTGTAAAAATTCCATTTTGCCTTTCCAAAGCCTTAGCCATAAACAATCAAATGAACACCCCCTAGGATATATTGCCCAACATTTAGCTTGGAATAAGTGTCCCATCGACTGTGGTTATTGTTTTTAACTTTTATTACATGGAATTTTCACCAGGGTTGTTACATGCATTGATTTCTTTATTGGGCTGAGAGGCACCCTACAACCCAGTATAGGAGAGATGTCTAGGTTTAATGTGAGGAAGTTTCTCAAAACATTTTTAAATGTTAGCTTGATATGTTACTTCTTTATATTAATACTTGAAACAGAAAAGATACTAACATTAATATATTTATAATTCCAAATCAAGCATTATTGAAACTTCATCACGATGAACTCGAACCATTGTTTCGTGTTTCAAATATGGTCAAAAAAGTAGTGAGGGCAACATACACATTGTGTTTATAGAATTGTTCCGCTCCAGTAAGAAGTTTTCAATGGATTCGATGTCCCGAGTGTTATGTGGACTTATCCTTCTCGCAGACAAGAGAGAGCTCCGTAGACTCCAGAGAAATCTAGTAACAAACAACCAGGAACTGCTACCTTTCTCTAGACTATGACTGACTGAAACAAATACTATGATAGAGGCCACTTACCATTTAATCGAAATGACTGATGAAGTCCCCTTCAAAGGTTTCAACCATTCACTCCTCCTCGAAGCTTTAGAGATCCTCCCTTCGCTTCCCACAACTTCTCCATGGTGTCCTGAAGGAGATCTGCATAGATAGAAACAAACACGAGATCAAAGCATCCAGTATATAACATAAGAGATTAATGGACTAATTAACTCAATCATGTATCATAAACTGATCAATATGCAATCACAGTCTATGTAGGTGATCAAGGAATCCTACAAAATGTATCAACAAATATATAATTGAGAAAGAATAATTGCCTTTATATTAATAAAAAGGAGAATAGTCTTACAACCATGAAGCCTTGATGTTGCAAGCCTCTTCCCACAATCTCCAACCCTCTCCTTGAATGAATAGCCTTCCAACCTTATTCTTGCGGAATAAGCCTACTTCCAACAATCCTCCTCAATCCTCAGGCCTGGGTTAGCTTTATAGGCCAAGAGTGGGAATTTTGGGATCCATTTTCCAAGGGACAAGATCCTCTAATGGTGGGATAGGGATTCCACAAAGAAAGGGAGTTGCTCCATGACAGGAGGGATCAAGACTGAATAGCCAACCATTCGAAGCTTGTTGGTTGGAATAGATACGACCAACAATGCTTCTAGACTCTTACTTTTTTATTTTTACATGTGTTAAGTCATGTTCGTAGGTCACAATGTAAGACAATGCATACTTATGCATAGTTCCTAATGGACTCTTATGCGTATGTGCAAAAATTGATTAGGGAACTACGCGGTAAGCCAAAAACAGGGTTTTGAACAATGAGATCCAAGAATTCCACTTTCTTTGGGATAATTTGGATTCTAACTTTGTAGGGGACGTTTTGCGACACATTTGTGGATAGTAAAAGATCCAAATCGATGGTCATTTGCCTAATGTGATAAAATGACGTGTAACACCGGGAAACATATAATTGCGTTTATAGAATTGTTTCACTCCCCTAAGAAATTTTCAATGAATTTTGCGTCCTAGACAACATACACATTGTGGTTATAGAATTATTCCACTCCTGTCAGAAATTTCGATTGGATTCTGAGTTCTAGACAACATACACAATACAATTATAAAATTGTTGGTTCCCTGAGAATACCAATTATTTTGCCAATGTGAGAGCGTTAAGAGTCATGGTACATTGAGAGCGTTGATTCAACAATCACTCCTATCTGTTTTTAAAGATGGTTTTTTTGTTTTGCTTTTGTTAAATTACCTTTCGATATGATTTTATATATTTATTTACTTCCCTCATTTAAATATTATATATCATATTTATTAAATTTTTAACCAGAGTAATTATTTGTTAATATACATTTTATATTTTGTTTTGTCAATTTTTTATTCATGTATGTTTGCTTGATCAATTATAAAGTAAAATCAAACCAAGTGCAAAGCTGTAGATCTTTCTTGCGAATTTAACAGAAGATTGAACATCACTACTTTTATGTGGTCCTGGAGGAGTGTGAATATTTTGGTTGGGTTGAGATCCCTAAGAATGTGAATGTTTCATATGTAGCAGACCAAAAGGAGCCTTTTTGCTCCCATTCTAGAGTCATAGATGACCCATTTTTGTGTAGAGGAGGCCTCTAATACCCTCTTCCAGTGGATATCCAATATATTCACTATTCATGTGTATTACATTATCTTTAGCTAGTTCATTGTCCTTGTAATTGTTATCGATGGATAATACTACAATGTGAATATATTTTCTTGGGTAGCGGGGATTTGCATAGAGAAATATGTGTACAAAATGGATGGCCTCCATGAGGAGAATAATGAGAGCCTTTTGCTTTCCCACTAGTAAAAATGGTCACGTGAGCTTATTCCTCCACTTTTTCGACTTCGAATGCATTGAGATGGATGAAAAACAATATAATGATCCAATCCAGATCAATCATTTAGTACTTTTTCTAGATCTTTCTTTGTTTTAAATTCAACTATGAAGAATCCTTTGGAGCATAAGAAGATGTTTCAATTAGGTATCAAGGAGGAGAACACTCACTGGTGTAAATCTTTAGATCTTGGATAGAACCCATTAAACCTGCATATTATAACCATAGATTGGAGATTAAAGAAAAGTGAATTAACCTCCATGTTTTTAACTTCCTTGGCTGGAGCTTGTTCTATTTGTTTGGTAATGTAGGGTCTTAACGTATTTTGGTTTTCATCTGCAGAAGTGGAAGCCTTCCCTTTCACCGCATTCTTAAAGAAATTGATCCATCAGGGTTTTTATAACTAGTATTAAGGTTTCTAAAGCTTGTAGCTCCACGCTGCATCCTCATATTTAGTATTATGGTGGAATTCCTTGCCACACCATAATCCTTTAGTTGGAAGGAATCCTAGAGCACTTTCCCCTCATATAACACGCATAAAAGAGTTGTTAGTATTCCTAGATTGTTTCTTATGCTTTACTTTAGGTTTTCCACTAGCTTCGATCCTAGAATTCAAAGGATAGAGGTCCTCCCATTAATCTTTTTGAGGAAATTTTGATGTTCTCCTTTCTATATCTGTCTTTTATCTGTATTTGGGGATAAATGTATTAGATCTGACCTACAAATATATGAAAATACAAATATACCCAAGAAATAACAAGAACTGAATATAGAAATGCTTAAAGTAGGGTAACACCATACATTCACTCCTCAAGGAAGGAGAACACTCCACAAGCCATATGCTTGTTCATACAATATTCCTTGACATCTCTTAATGAGGACTCTCTAGCCTCTATATACGCCTAATACACACCATACCATGGGTCATTACCATGGTTCCCTCAATACTATCTATCTAATACCATGGGCTTATTACATTATTGCTAACTACTTGTGGTCCCTTACATGATACGGGTTAACCACTTTATTTATTACTATGGCCCATCACATTATTACATTATTCCCTTGTGTACCTCCCTCTGTACCCCATACTATCCCCCCTAGGTATACTACATTCCACCCCCCTTAAACATGTTTTGTCCCCGAAACATAAGAAGAACATCTACTCAAAAGAGTAGTCCACTGGTACCATGCATGTGCATCTATCCGCCCAAGAGAAAGGTGAGCCCTCGATTTAGCTGGTGCCTCGCTCACTTGAGATGGAAGTTAATCTTGGCGGCTCTTCTGTGTTGATGTGTAGTAGGTGGATCGTCGCCCCTCTCTATCTGTCAGGCGAGGGTTGTTGTCCTTGTGGCTAATTTGTTGCCATTGTGTTGGTTGTTTTCTTGCAGGGTGATGTGGGTGGTGATATCCTGAGATTTTAACCAATGGTGTATCTTTCTTTATTTCACCACCTAATGGAGCCTGATTGGTACCTGGTACATGTTGTGGCACCTGCTTTTGTTGCTTATTTTCCAAAATTACTTCAACCACACATTCCTCATTTGATGTATCAGTACCTATAACATTTTCTGCTTTAGCTTCCTTGGATTCTCCCTGTTTTTCTGGTACCTGGTTTGATGTTTGTGTTTGGTTGTCGACCATTAAAGGCTCATCATATGATGTGCTAGTGTCATTAGAGCTTTGTGCTTTTGCCTCCATAGTCTCTGCTTGGGTCTTAATAGAAATATCTTGCAATGTAATTTTCTTCTTTTTATACGAGAGTTTCATGAATTTCTTTTGCACATTAATATTGACAGTACCCACAGATTCCATCCAAGGATATCTCAAAACAACATCCATGTTATCCATATCTGAAGTATAAAAATCACAATGCAACACATAGTTATCTATAGAAAGCCTCAAATCTTTATAAACTTGAATATCCTCATTATCAACTTGTGTGTTTTCAATTTGTTTTGCTAGAACTTGCAATTTTTTTGCCAAATTAACATTGATAAAATTTTGCTTGCAGCGAGGATTTATAGACACAATGATCTTCTCCTTCTGAATACATCCATGAACCTGCAATAAGGAGATACCAGTATAATATAACCCCTTACATGTCCAATTCTCCTGTTTTCGAGCATGAGAGCATTTCTCTAAAAGGAATTTTTCAAATTCTTCATTTGAAAGGTTGAACAACTTCTTGCTCTCAACTGATCTAAACCGTTTAACAACCTCACCTTTCATACTAAACCATAATGAACTTTTCCACTTCTTTTCCCATACTCACTTTTGTCTTTCTATGAATTCTTTAATACTAGGACCATTATCTTTTCATGTAAAATATAGAACCTTGCTAGGTTTTTTGGTTTCCTTCTTTCTAGTGTGAGACCATGTGTCAAAAAATAGTTTTTCCATTTCCTCAACACTACATCACTTCAGAAACTCACTGTCAAGTGATTTCCACCGTATAGCAACCTCATCTTTCAAATAATACCCTATGGTGTCCTTCCAAAAGAATAGCTCGTTACACTTATGATTTTGTATCATTTTTTTAATAGTCAACCCATCATTTTTTCCTATAAAAAACTTATTGTTATAAGCCATGAAGAGGGTTTTGAAAACAAATCACTTACTTGGCGAAAATTTGACATGGTCACAATTCAGTCAATATGGCTAAGAATCCCTATTATGACCTGTTTTCGGAAATGGAACAACCATTCTGCATCTTCCCATGTGATAGAAATCCCGATCTAGGTACTGGAATTTCCTATTCGCGTTGCAACTGTCCCACCATCACAATTTTTTTTTGAAAAAAGAGCTAATTTTAAATCAACGATATCTCCCTCATCTGGACTTCGATTCCACTGAATATATTTTTTATTATTTATTATTTATTTATTTATTTTTATTTATTTTTATTTTTTTTAAATTGGATATTTTACGCAAAGAACCCAGATCTGCAATTAGATTCTACAAATGTTGACCCAACACGTACAAATCTGATCTGTAAATTTGCCGCCCCGAAAAATGTCTGCAACACAGCTGATTTTTAAATCAATGATATCTCCCTCATCGGTACTCCGATTTGGCTGTTTTTTTTTTGGTATTTGTTCGTAAAAAACTCAAATTTGCAATTAGATTTTGCAGATTTTGCACCTGAACATACAGATCTGATCTGCAAACTCATCGCCCAAAATGTTCCAAAAAAAAAAAGATTTCGCTTTGCCCAAGAAAGTGCTTTGATACCACTTGTCTTAGATTTGACCTGGAAATATATGAAAATACAAATATACCCAAGCAATAACAAGATCCGAATATAGAAATGCTTCTCTTTATTAATATCAAACCATTGAGGTAGGGCAACACCATACATTCACTCCTTAAGGAAGGAGAACACTCCACAAGCCATATGCTTGTTCATACAATATTCCTTGACATGTCTTAATGGGGAGTCTCTAGCCTTTATATAGGCCTTATACATACAATGCCATGGGTCATTACCATGATTCCCTCAATACCATCTATCTAATACCATGGGCTTATTACATTATTGCTAACTACTTGTGGTCCCTTACATGATACGGGTTAATCACTTTATTTATTACTATGGCCCATCCCATTATTACATTATTCCATTGGGTACCTCCCTCTGTACCCCATATTATCCCCCCTAGGTATACTACAATAAAAGACAAAGAGGAGACCCATAGGAGGGTTGATCCCAATTGTGAATCTAATCTACTAATAACTACGCCTTCAACAAACACAAATATTGAGAAACTAACCTCAACATGCAAAGAAACATGGATTGAGATCCTGGCATGTCATTTTCTGCCTCCATCACAAGCCACGAGACTATATGCCTCAAAGCAAATAGAGGGGCCTTCTCCTACAACGAATACAGATACTCTTCTTCGCTAAGAAAAGACTCCCACCATAGCCTCGATTTCTACTCACGACGAGTTGCGTAGATCGCCTTGAGTCCCCCGTACAAACTTTAATCCGAGTTTTTTTATTCAAAACAAGCTCGATCCTGTAGATCTTCCAAAAGGTTGCATCCCCATATTCCCTTATGATCTATAGGTGCGTAGAGTCGAAGGAGTTGTCGATTCCCCGCTAGCTTGAACTAGTACAAACCACTTATAGTGCCATGGATGAGAGTAATCCCATTTTCCTTAAACTTTGGACCCTGGTTGGGGATATTGTTTGCATACCATGGCTTGTGATCTGAGATGGTACCCAAGTGAGAGCTTGAGAGGAAAACCTTAGCGTTGATCATGAGCTCCATCCAAAAAAAATTATATTATTAATAATCATATAAAAACTTATTAATTTAATTAATAAACCTAAAATTAAATAATTAAAATATTTAGATGTTATGAAATCTCAAAACGCAGATTAAATCATATTATGGCTCAACAATATGCCCTAAAACTGCTTATGCTTGGCTAAGAGCTCGTCTTCCTTGGACATAAGGAAACAAGTTAATGACCTAAGGCCCATAAACATCTGACAAGAGTGAAAGTTTGCCCTCTTATAGACCACCAATGGTTCATTCCAAGTGGCATAATTTTCTTTGAATAACAATAATAAATTAGCATACATTTGCAAATAACAATAAAAATTAACTATCCTACTTACTATTACTAGTTTGACAATTAGATTAATTTTCTAAGTATTTGAAAACAAAATCTTAAATCGCTTTAAAATTTAAAATAGAATTACCTTAATAATACAAAGAAAGATTTAATATTATAATAATAATGATTTCATTTCATTAAAAACTAGGGCAGAAACCCTAATGCAAACCCTAGGCTGCTTCTTTAAAAGCGTGCCCGGGGACCCGAACTTGTTCTGTACAACCTTATTGTTTATGGCCGGTTTTCTACACTGCATAACATCTCGTTGCAGAACAGATCGGTCGATTCTCAAGCAATGAGGGCGAAGGTTTTCGTTTTTATTCCCTTTACTTGTACCATATTTGGCTGTGTAAATGGCCCTAACAAGAGTCAACAGCAGATGCTATACCATAGCATTCCGTCTGCCGCTTAGGGCCAATAGCAACGCCACGGCGATTGAAGATAACATGAAGGTCCCGCTGGCTGCTTCATGCTATAAATTTCGCTAACATCAATTCTGTTGCATGTCTTTATTTTTGTTTTGCTTTCCTTTGATTTTGAGCGGCTCTATATTGCGAACGGGGGGTTTGTGTATACCAGGCCATGCCGCCCCTTTGCATAGGGCCTAAATCGATGAATTCTGTCACTCGATGGGAGGAAACTCTTCCCGCTATGGCTTCCTTCAAATTCGAGACAGTAACATTCTCGCATTTTACGATTTATTGATAGTGTAATGATCGTATCTGTCTAAAACCCTAAATACCACACTACCTGGCTTGCTGACTTTCCATTGTTTCAGGGCTTATGATTTCAAGTGGTTTGCCTTTAGGGTTTTAACTTTTAACGGAATGATTACTCTCTTAATGCCTGTAAAATTAGAAGTTCCCAGAATCCTTTTGGTTTTGCGTCAAATTTCTATGTTTCTTTGGTGTACAGGGGTCGGGTGCCATTTTTGTTCAATATTCACCATCCGTTTAAAGAGCCTCAGGGTTTATGTAACTGACAATAAGCTTGCCGTTATAAGCTGTTTTTAGATCGACATAAATTACAATCAGTCAGAATTTCTTTTTAACATGATGTGTATAAGATACTAAGGCATACCTAATATCTTTAGGGAATGAGAAACCTGGATTATCTGAAAACTGGTGTAATAATATGAGATAATTAATGAGTCAACATTATATTGCCCACATTTATTGAATGAAATTTTGGTCTCAGGAAAGTGTAGTTTCGATCTTTGCTATCGATTCAACAGGAAGACAATGGAAAAGATCTAAAACTGCCTCAGATGTTAGTGTGGATATGAAATTTTACGAGGCGACGAAGAAATTTCGATGATCTCTGATTATCTTGAAGAAAATGGTGGGTGATTCAATATTAGAATACGAACTTTCATTTAATGGGATTTTGGTCTCACGGAATTCTGTTAATAGCTCTTCAATCTTGCTTGCGGTCGCGCAGGAAGACGATGAAAATGGATCTGGCATTAATAGAGATTTATAACGTATATTGAAAGTTTGATCTGGTATTTGGTGTTATAAAAGTTAAAAAAGTCGAACATCAGTTGCTGTTTGTGGTATTTTTACGAGTATTTATTTGATATCAACAGATCTGGAGTAATTTTGGAGTTTGCTACCAAAACATGGTGCAATACCACATGCAGTTAGCCCTCCGAAATTTCAACCAAGTGGATTTGACCTGTGGCAGAGCTCGGTACTTCACCAAGTGGGCGGCAAGAAATCATGGGCGGCAAGTAAGAAATCATCCCAGCTATAGATTATGCACTTGCAAAGAATGTTGTCTCTGAACTTTAGTTTTGCCCAGCCATAGATTATACATTTACAAAGAGTCGTTGCCTCTGAAGTTTAGTTTAAAGTTCTTCCTCTGCCGTTTTATTATTGATAAGGTTATACGGGGTTTAGTATTTCTAAGTTGGTTCAAATTTATGAAAAGTTGTGGCTGCAAGAAATTGTTAATGATAGATTAATTGATTTATGTACGATTTTGCTATTTTTGTTTTTGAACTGTAGTGTTTTTTTATTATTATATATTTGTATTGAAAAATAGTTATTTGGTTTGTATGGGGTTCCGTTTTTAAGTGGTTGGTTATAGGTTATTAGGTTTATATAAAGCTTTAGTTGGTTTATGCGGGGCTTAGCATTTTTAAGTTGGGGCTTGAAATTTTGAGATCAGAGGTTTAGGTGGAAGAAATTGTTAAATATAGGTAGGTTAATTTATTTGGGATTTTATTCTATTAAATTATAAGTTAAAAAAGAATTGTTGTGGCTGAATTTTAGTTTTTTTTTTTACCATTTTTGTATTGTAAGATTTTTGGGTTTATATGGGATTTAAGATTTTTAAAATGGTTGGTTTGAACTTTTAGTAGGTGAGAGCTATATATAAAATTTTCTTTCAACAAATTAATAGATAAGATAAGATAATTATATTTGTGTCTAGCTAATGACCATAAAGTAGAGCTATATATAAAATTTTGTTTCATCAAATTAATAAACAAAATAATTATATTTATGTCCCGCTAATGACCATAAAGTGGAGCTATATATAAAATTTTGTTTCATCAAATTAATAGACAAGATAAGATAATTATATTTGTGTCCAACTAATGACCACAAAGTAGGTAAAAGTCATTGTTGAGTACACTTATGTATCAAAGATATAATGCATGAGGTAAATCAAAGATACAGTGCATGAAGTAAAATCAACATTTGGCCCTAGTGATAGGTAGGTTTGAGGATCAAACCCATCTCTCTTAACATGAGGTTGAATGAATAATGCTGAAAAAACTCAACAATCTTAGCTCGATCAAGTGCTGATGGCAAGCGTAGATTGTCCACCAAATTGTGTCTTGGAGGTTGGAGGGTTCACATGTTGTTGAATGTTGGAGGACCTAGTTTGTCTCCTAAAAACGGATCTGAGTTGGAATTGCTATTGAGATCTTGTATGGTAGGGTGAGGTCCCATAGATCCTCACTCATTTGGACCCTGGATATGTACTAGTATCAATTGATCTCTTGGTGACCATGTTTGAAGGTAGTACTTTGAAAAATGTTGTGATCCTTTGTGTGAGCTCTGGTTTGATGGGAGGTTGCTTGAAACCTAAGAGCCTTTTGCATATATAGGGCCAAACATCTTTGATCAGGGTACTTGAAAAAGTTGGCGAGGGTGTAAGAATCTTTGAACAAGCAATGAAATCTTCCTCTGAGAATCTTTGAACAAGCAATGAAATCTTCCTCTGATCTTGTAGTAGACATAGCATTGAATTGCACCTCGGTCTCCACTTCCTATAGGGCATCCAAGTGCACCTCGATTTTCATTTCTTGTAAATGACATACTTGGCGTTTGTCTAGTCTATCCACTTGGTGGTCTGTCTCTACTTGAAGTCTATGAGAACTTACTTTGAACTAGACTAGAGGAATGTGAAGAGCATGCATCCAGTGGTGAAATGTATATTGGGGTTGAACAATGAGCTTGTCTCTTAACTCCAAGAAGTGCTCACCATAGAAGGCGATCTTTTGGGTGCAACCCTCTTGGAGGATCATGGACGAATTGCTTGTAGATATTCTCCTTGATGATCTTGTTTAGTTCTCGTCTAGTAGGTAAAAGGTGACCAGGGGCATTTAAGGAATATCAGAAAGGAGGGAGATGATCCAATTGAATTCCCACTAATTCTAAGAGGTTTGAAACTCTTGTTTTGCTTTATTCTGATTCCACTGCCCCAAAAGTGCAAAAAATACACACCTACTCTTTCCAAGCATTAGTAAGTCTTTTTCACTAACTTATTTCATATTGTAGTTGATGTGAGTTAGTTTTTAGTTGAGCATTAAGAATCTTTGCTCTCCATGGCATGCTAGCTCCAATATACTCTTTTTTTGTTGAGCAATAAGAATCTTTGCTCTCTATAGAATGCTAGCTCTAATGTATTTTTTTTTGGTTGGAGATCACAACCATAGTACTTCTTTCTACCCACTCTTTCCCCATATATATTTATGAAACTTTTCCATAACATAACTTTTTAAATCCATGCTATCTGTGAGATATGCATTGAGGTAAATTATTGATTCAAATTTTATAAAGAAAAGATAAATGAAAACTATTTCCAAGCTAAATAAAATTAAAATTTCCATTCAATGTTTACTCATGAAGATTATGATTTTTTTTTTTTTTTTTTTTTTTTCTTCTTTTCACTCCATTCTTTTGTTTTTAACAACCATAGCACTTCTTTCTACCCACTCTTTCCCCATATATATTTATGAAACTTCTCCATAACATAACTTTTTAAATCCATGCTATCTGTGAGATATGCATTGAGGTAAATTATTGATTCAAATTTTATAAAGAAAAGATAAATGAAAACTATTTCCAAGCTAAATAAAATTAAAATTTCCATTCAATGTTTACTCATGAAGATTATGATTTTTTTTTTTCACTCCATTCTTTTGTTTTTAGATAATTCAATTTTTTTTTTTTAACAAGATCGGTTACTTATATATTTAAAAACTTTGAGGATTATGTCTTGTTACATATGAGGGGAAAAACAAGGAGAAGAGGATCCAAAATGGGTGCGCAGACCCTTGATCTTTGTTGCTAAAGACACGATGGACTGTTTGAAATAGGTCATGGCTATATTGTCGAACAAAAGAACCTACTAACAGTGAAAATTTACAATGCATATATCCTAAGGTTGCTATTGATTGATTGAGTCATCAGGTTGAGTTTTTTTTCTTGCGTTGGCCCTAGTCGAGGTTTCAGCTTGCATGCTCTGAGTTAAGGTCTTGATGTGGGATATCGCTTCCTCTATGTGGTTGCATTTCTCCTTAAGAGCCTTGATCTTTGCTTTTTGCTTCTCCAGCGTCTTCTTTTTGGACCTGCTGTCTGCTTGAAAGTTCTCCTTGAGTTCATTGACCAGAGGCTCGCGGGCTTCCTGCTGATCTGCCATATCTAAGACTTGAAGAGGAGCAACTGGGCCAAACTGCTACTGAAAATGGAAACAAAGGGCAGGTGCGGTAGAGGGAAGTGGAGGAGGTTGAGAGGGGGAGAGCCGGACGAGATTCTTGCTCAGGAGAGGGACAGAGAAGGCGGAAGTAATGAAGGAGGCCTGAAAGAGGAAAAAAACTGAAGGGAGAGAGCGTTGATACAAGAAAACAAAAGAGAGATTAGTGCTAAAAATGAAACAAGGAATAAAAGCGCCTAAGATTACCACGAAGGGAGGTCGGCCTCCCCTCTCTGGATGAATAGAGCCTACTTCTGAAGGTGAACTGCTTAGCAATATATAATTCAAATTATTGATTCAAATTTTATAGAGATAATACAAATGAAAACTATTTCCAAACTAAATAAAATTAAAATTTCCATTCAATATTTACTCATGAAGATTTGGATCTTGAAACTTTAATTTACATAATAGACAACCAATTATGTCAATGTAATACTAAAATAATGGTGGTTACGTTTTTCCTCTATTCATCTTGAAAATCTTTTTGTATCATAACAATGCGTTGATTTGAAATATAAGATGGGGTTGTTCTGTCGCTGTTACTTTGTGAAATTGTGATTCAAACATTATTCAAGTCTAGATATTATTTAGAAAGAAAAGAGTTAAAGAGTTTAGTCCTTTTTTCCAAGTACTGTATTATAACAATGCGTTAATTTGAAATATAAGATGGGGTTGTTATGTCGCTGTTACTTTGTGAGATTGTGATTCAAACATTATTCCCAGATAAATTCTAGATATTACTTAGAAAGAAAAGAGTTTAGTCCCTTTTTCCAGTACTGTATTCGTACTTTTTCAGTTTTAATGCAGATTGTGGTCAGTCTTTTCGTGTTTTCTAATTAATGTAACTTAAGAGAATTTTTACTGGAGGCTGGATCTTAAGCTATACAGCATAGTTATAAAAACCCATCTTTAAATATTCCAAGTTTGTTTATTGAGAATATGAAATATAAATGTTCATAAAACTTGCATTCAATGGTATTTTTATTCATGTGAAGTCTTTGTTAGTGGACATCCTGTTGGAGGCTGTTGACAGGGTACTTTTGTTTAAATTGGAAAACTACGTTCTCCGGTGAGTGATATTTTATTCGATGGATTTTTTTCTCTGGTTTGTTTTTTGGGTGTTGTTATTACATGCATGATTGTGAATTGAGCATTATAATGGTGTTCATTTTAATGTGCTTTTTATTAGTGGTTGGGAATATTAAGCTCTGGTTACATTCAATGGGTTGCTAATGTGGGTTTGGTTTTTGACAAAATATTTAAAACATAAAATGCAAGTAGATTTTATTAATTAATTTCAAAGTTATTTGGAGTAATAATTAGAAAATTTGTTTGAGAAAATAAATTTCCAAGAACTAGAAGATTTAGAAGCCTATTCAAATTAGAGTAATTTATTTCAGCCTACTCAAATTAGAGTAATTTATTTTAAATTGAAAGCTCATATCCACAAAAGAAGAGAAGCTTACTTTGCTCAATCCCAATGTTAGTTTCATCACCCCACCTTTCAACCCACCTTTATGACACGCCTTTATCAAGGATAGGGAAACACGCCTTTATCAAGGATAGGGAATTGAAGTTTAGGCATGTGAAGAAATGAATTGTAGTTTGTTTTCACTCAAAGTTTTATTGAGTTTTTTTCTAAAATCTAAACTCAACTATTATATCCAAAACAAAATGTCACAATAAGTAAATTCAATCAATATAACAATTTTGTTTATGAATATCGTTATAAAATCCTTTCTTGCTAAACAAACAACTCAACTATCATATCAGAAGTAAAATTAATATAACAACTAACTTGGCTATTAAAATTACATGCTTCTATATCCTCTCTTAAAGAATCATACTCAAGCACAAAGGGTTGAGTGAAATGTCTAGAAGTACTAATACTAAACAAGTGCTCACCACCTCCTTGAGCTTGTTGAATATTTATGAATATTGTTTAAAAATCCTTTCTTGCTAAACAAACAACTCAACTATCATATCACAAGTAAAATTAATATAGCAACCAACTTGGCTATTAACATTACATGCTCTTGTACCCTCTCTTAAAGAATCATACTCAAGCACAAAGGGTTGAGTGAAATTTCTAGAAGTGCTAATACTAAACAAGTGCTCGCCACCTCCTTGAGCTTGTTGAATATTTATTGAGCTTCTTTTGTCCACTCAAATGGTTATTTTTTGCATAATATTTTTTTAAGGTTGCATGCAATTGTGAAAAGATTTGTGAAGAGGCTTATAATTGTTGCTTAATCCAAAGAAATTTGCATCGCAAGAAATTTGACCTTTGCACCTCAAGAAATTTGACCCCTCTTAGCTTATGTTAGATTCATGCTTAAGATGGATCTATGTTGGTTAATGAAACAATAAAAAAATAGATATTCCATGCTCAGGATTGATGTGATGAGTTGCATGGTGCAATATATTTTCGAAGATTGATCTTTGATTAGGATATCATGAAATCAAGATTAGAAGTAAGATGTTCACATGACTATCTTTAGGTGGTTTTACAGACACTTCTTGGTGTCATGCCATTTGAATTGACCAATGCATCTACCACTTTTCAATCTTCAACAAGCAATTGCAAAAGTTTTTATTTGTTTTGATGATCTCATATACAACATAACATGAGAGGATCACAGGCGTTTGTGCTATATATGGGGGAGCTATTATAGATACTTTGTTAAGGGGTTTTCACAATTAGGTGTACCCTTAAATCTTAGAAAGGAAGTGGCATTTAGGTGGATAGAGGAAGCTTAGTAGTCATTTAACAAATTCAAATTGTTGATAAGCACTTTTCCATTGTTGACACTTTGATGCTTTGGGAGATGGTAAGGAGCTCTGTCTTAATTTAAAATAGACATTCGATACCATTTAAAAGTTGGAAGCTTAGGGAATGAGAGAAGCTCTCCTTTATCTATGACAAGGAGATGGTTCCATTATGCATGCTTTGGTGAAGTTTAGAGAATATTTGGTTGGTGGTAGATTTATGGTTAGGATTGATCACAACAATTTGTGGTATTCCTTACAAAAGTACTTGAATGAGAGGCAAGAAAAATGGGGAAATGATTTTGACATTGAATATACGAAGGCAAGAAAAATATTGTTGTTGAGGCCTTCTCTAAGTAATCTACAACATGTTCACTTTTATGGAGATTTCCACTGATTGGAAATTGTACTTGGTGGAATATTTCACGAGTAAGTTTGCTTGTGAGTTTTGATGGTCACATTAAAGATGAGAGGAAATAGAGTGGTGGATGACATTATCTATGATTCCACATAGTGGTGGATGACATTATCTTCTATGATTCCACAAAAGATTATGAGGGCTAGTCACGATACACCTTTGGCAAAACACCTTGGGACATGTGAGGGAATGCATGACTTATCAACAAAACAAGTTAGAGCATACTCAAAGATTATGAGGGCTAGTCATGATACACCTTTGGCAAAACACCTTGGGACATGTGAGGGAATGCATGACTTATCAACAAAACAAGTTAGAGCATACTCATCTTGTAGGTGTATTTCAACCTTTGCCCATTCCATGACAAAAGTGGGAGTGTCAATGGATTTCATCATAGGTATACCAAAGGCACAAGGTTGAGATTTACATTTATTTTATTGTTGATTGGTAGACCAAATTTGTACATTTTTCGCGATTCAAGAATCATCGAATTCAAGGGGGTGGCTGATTTATGGTTTAGATTGATCACAACAATTTGCAGTATTTCTTGGAACAAAAAGACTTGAATGAGAGGCAACAAAAAAGGATGAGTGATATGATTTTGGCATTGAATATATGAAGGGCAAGAAAAATGTTGTTGTGGTTGCCCTTTTTAAGAAATCAACATGTTCACTTATGGAGATCTTTATTAGAATATTCCAAAAATAAGTTTGCTTATGAGTTTTGGATGGTCGCATAAGATGATTTGGTATAGAGTAGTGGATGGCATTATTTTCTATAAAGACAATATATTTAGCCCTCGAGGACACTCTTGGGGAGAAGATTATGAGGGCTACTCTTGATAGAGCTTTGGCAAAACACCTTGGATACTAGAGTATCAATCATTGATCCTACTTCTTTGGAGGCTCTGTGTCACCTTTTGCGTGGCTTTTGCGTAGAAGTGCATCACCCTTGACACAAAAATTGTCAAGGGTGATGCACTTCTACGCAAAAGCTTGTAGGCTGACTTACGCACTCCTTAATGGAGTTGGTAGGCTACTGCTTCTCTGCTGTGTTGGAAATAATACTGAGAAAGGGGGGGGTGAATCAATATTAACAAATCAATAATCTTTTCATTTCCATTATCAAATTCATATACGCTACTTCAGTTAAGGATACCTACGTGTACATGCAATTGTGTTTAATGCAACTAGTGTATATCTAGTAAACTTATGATTTAGTTGGTTGATTTTCAATGAGTGCATCACACATTATTAACCATATGATGCAGTAAAATAGAATAGATCATCACACATAAGAAGCACACATGAACACCATGATATAAGGTGGAAACCCAATGTGGGTGAAAACTACCTGCTGCAATTCATCTTTATCTTCTTTTAATAAGAAATTTCTTTTTACAATATTTATGTAATGGTGCAGTCTTAGACCAGTACACAGGCTTCTACCTGTAGAAGACTACAACCTTCTTTTTTTTCCAGGGACCACGTTTTATAAATTTTCAGACTGGATCCATAAATACAAAACAATCACCACTGCAATACATTTATTAAATCACCCAACAATTGAATCACTGAAACCCTGTCATCAAAACACAGTCACCAGAACACAGATAAGAGCCCATAACTCTGCAACAACCACTAGAACCAACAACAACTTGAAATATCAAATCTCATAATGTATACGCTACTTGACTGTGTCGAACCAGCGTGTATATGCCCTTTCACCAAAGAGAACCTGCGTACAGATTTAAAAATAATTACTTATACCTTCGTTGTAATTTTCAACTTCAGATATACCCAGAACATGAGATATAAAGGATAAAACATGCGTCTTTCAACTTTAGATATACCCAGAACATGAGATATAAAGGATAAAACATGCGTCAGTATTCAGATCTATTCATGATCATACCATATAATGATAATGCATTTTAGTCTTCATGGTCTCGGTCCATCAACCTTCATCAACCGCATAGGTGCACCCTTGGTTCAGATCAAGCAAAACATCACAAACCCATAACCAACATACTAGATCTCACACTTCATTAGATATTCATCACTTGCACACTTGCACACCTCTTGGCCTAATGATATTCTCCTTATATAGGTTTAGGTCTCTCTCAATACCATTGTCCAAAACCACGTAGAACCAATACCTTGGGCCCAATACCTAGGGACAACATGACCAAATACCACGGACCAAAACTTAGATTCCCAACATGTACACGCCTTTCCTTCCGTAAACATGCGTGTGTATGTATATGTGACTTGTTATATGGTTAACTTGCATGTATACGCATTCTTGTCACATCGAACCTGCGTATACCTCTTTGATCATTCTAGCCGTACTATGATTTGTCATTTGAGTGAGTTGCCATCAAGGACAACACTTGTACCATACCGTATCATAATGCCAACAATCTCCCCCTTTGGACTTGATGGCAACATCTACACCAATTCACTCTCCCCCTTTGACATCAAGGGCAAAGGGCGAACCAAGATATTCTCTACCTTGATATGCATTTTGGTGTCCATACTCCCCCTGAGTGCATGCTGAAGTCTCTAATTGAGCTACCCCTTTGTACATGCCAAGATGTACCCTTCTGTCCACGCTCCCCTTGAGCACATGCCGAGTCTAAACAAGACCATGATAATCACTATAAGCATCTATCACTAGCATCCAGACTTGTAACCTGCAATCCATTCTCTTGGCCAATCAACAATCAGTAGCAAGATGTGTCAATAAGCATCATCACCAAAGACTTCTAACCATAATGCATATGCTCCCCCTGACCATGTGCCAACCATCATATACCATGACTGAACCATTTCCTGGGTTTGTTCTGTTGCTTTTTCCTTCAGAGCTCCATATACGTGACTCTGCAGCCTCTAACTCGTGTATATACGTGACTTATCTTCATAATATCTGCGTATGCAAATTGAAATACTGAAGGTCTACACTTTCAGTGTCCCCTGTGTCTGTTAGGTCAGCTAATTGAGTTATGCCACATCTTTTTGTCTCTAATTTTGTCTTCTTCAATACCTGGAATTGTGATGATGTATGATCCTCTTGCTTTGGAGTTCGAATTTTGCTCCTACATTCCCTTAATTTATGTCCAAACTTGTTACATGCATAACATCTTACATGTTTCATATTCCTCCTATAACAATCAATGGCTTTGTGACCAAACATATTGCAAGCAAAACAATATCCCTTGAAGTACCTAAAGCGTGATGATCTTTCTGTGTGATGGTCTTGATTCATTTTGCTTCTGCATCTAGCTGCAATATGTCCAAAGTTATGACATACATAACATTCAACATTATTTATTTGAGGAAATAACTGACTATCATTTCCATAGTTGGGAGGAAAAGATTTTCTTTGAAGATTTTCTTTTCTTGGTTGTTGCTGGGGTTAACCACTTATCTCTTCGTTGATCATTTCAGATTTTGCATTAGAATTCATTTCCTCACCCTGTGAGCTAGATTCACCTTCGATAGTTTCATAAAAACCAAGACCAGTTTTGATAGCAGGGGATCTTTGACTACTAAGAATATCATCCAAAATCTTAGTATTGTCTTGAAATAGTAACAATTTATCCTTTTCTTCTAATTTGCCTTTTTAGATTGTAATGCCCCACTTAAATCTTATCCTACAAATTTTGTTAATGTTTACATTATCTGAAAATATTGAGAAATATAGGTCTAATATAAAATTCATGATTTCCATTATTCAAATTCCCCACTTACCTTCTCAAATTGAATATTAGGTAGGATATGGTCTCCTTCCATTATTTCAAAAATATATGTAATTACCTCTCACACTCCCCAATGTACCCTCACATTTACTTGGGAGAAGACATAGTCCTCTCCATCTTATTATCAATATATATATATTCATTTTACATTTCCCAATGTACCCTCACATTTTCTAGGGAGAAGACATAGTCCTCTCCATCTTATTATCAATATATATATTCATTTTACATTTCCCAATGTACCCTCACATTTACTAAGGAGAAGGCATGGTCCTCTCCATGTAATTACCTCTCACACTCCCCAATGTACCCTCACATTTACTTGGGAGAAGACATAGTCCTCTCCATCTTATTATCAATATATATATATTCATTTTACATTTCCCAATGTACCCTCACATTTTCTAGGGAGAAGACATAGTCCTCTCCATCTTATTATCAATATATATATTCATTTTACATTCCCCAATGTACCCTCACATTTACTAAAGAGAAGACATGGTCCTCTCCATGTAATTACATTTCACATTAAATGTACTCCTAGCTTACTTGGGAGAAGAGAAGTCAACTATAAGGATGGATGAGAAGTTAATGACATTAATGAGAGGTGGTTGAGATGGAGAAGGGAAGGAGGGTATAAAAAGGGAAGGGGGGAAGGAAGTGAGAGAGGTTTTTTTTTTGTGGGGGTCTTGCTTATGATTGTGAGGGTTGGTTGTGATTGTTTGGATTTGTTGTGTTTTTGGAGACCTTAGGAACCTGTGGAGGTTTCTTGGGTTGTTGAGGAAGAGAAATATTGTTATTTTGGTCTGGATCTTTCATTTGGACACATACACTACACCTGGTTGGACTTGGGCTCGGAGGGCTAGGGAACTTGTGGAGGTTTCCTGGGCTAGGGATTATTTCCTAGTTGGCTGGGAGGTAAATCCGGTTGGGTCCGTCAAGAGGAGCGTTCAGCAGGAGCAACAGGACAAAGACATCTCCATCAGCCACCGACACAGGTATTCCTCCATAGTCTACTTTGGTAAAGTTAATTAGAATGAAATATTCACCTTAAATTGTGTTGATTATAATGTAAATAACAAAATTTTATTTGTTTAAAAGCAGTGTAAGTAGGTAAGTTATCACCTCTTATCATATTTAATTTCAGAAGAAACTAGATTTGTTAGCAGACCCTAGGGTAGGGCTCTTACATATGGTATCAGAGCTTTGGTTCAAATCTGGACCCAAAGCCCATTAAATCCAGATTCCACTATAAGGAGCTTATAATCCTCATAAGTACTTGTAATCTATTAAAAAAAACTTTTACCTCTATTTAAAAAAACCAATGACTTTAAAATGGGTTCACTTAACAACGATTTGATCATTCTTATGCCAACAATCGATATGCTACTGTCCGTACATTTCCATTTTGGAAAGAAAAGATCTCAGGGTTTATGCAAGATCCACATGCATCTAGAAGAGAGGAGGTTTATGAGTATATATACCACAACCATTTGAGAGGGGCCTTCGATTTATTTGGACTTGCCTGAACAAACCCATAACCCATTGAACTAGGTACTCATGGTATTTTTTTCGTGGGCGGTAGCAATATTCCATTAGATTCAATCCTGCCTTCTTGCCTCCGAGAATACTTTGAACAGATAAAAGGGCAAAAAAAAAATCCACATTGGAATGGATAGCAAATTAATCTTTATTGCTTCCTGCTTGGCGGCAGTTTCATTAGCTGTATTTGTGTATGCAATTCATCACAATGAGAAAAATACTCGGCGCCCAATGCAGATGAGAAACCTCAAAGGAAGTTCAAGTGCAATTTCGCTGATAACTCTTAGTTGCCCTTGTACACTTTCAACTCTAGCGGGAACAAAATGGGCAAACCCACTTTTCTTTTATTTATTTATATTTTCGTAAAATCTACCGCTTCCATTTGGAATAGTTTGGTACACTGCTAAGCCAATTCTTTTCAGTTTTACATACAGAGTGTACCAAAGGCACGAACTGCAATGACAGTTGGGGATTTAAAAAAAAAAATATAGGTATAGTATGTTCAATTAGAAGTTCGAATGACGATTTTAAGTTTAAATTTGACGGAAATTGACTTCATAGGGTATTGTAATTTGTATATTTTATGGAGTTTGAGGGTTTTGTTGTCGGATTGCTGTTACTCTTCTGTGCACATCGACATATCCAGTGAGGCGTTGGCCTGCTCACTTATCATTACTGGGAAAAGATTGACAAAGTCCAACTCATTAACAATGTTAGTTTCAGCTTGGGCCTGATACTGTTCACTGAAATAGCGCATAGCTTCAGACTGAATTTCCTTCTGTTTTGTTAAGACCCTGTTATTCCCATCACGGATGTTCCATATAGATTTTTTTTTTCTTTGTTCTTTTCTATTGTTTAGCGGCCAAACAGTGAAAGTAGTGGGTATTCAAGTTGGATTTTGTGACACCTAAATTCAAGTTAGTTTCAAACTTGAGTGGAAAAGGTTAAAACATGAGGAAAACTGTCTGAACACAAAATACGGTCTCCAAAATATAAAACACTCCATAAACCTGTTATCAATGGACCATTTTCAATACCGCCATCAAATGTATAAATTACTCCCTCAAAACTATTATTAATGAGCCATATTCATTTATTTTCAATGTCTATAAAAAAAAATGTATTAATGTTTCAAAGGCCTATGGCGTAATAATTGATTCATAATGAAGCATTCTTGGAAGTTCAATCATGAGATAATGCAAAAAGGAACTACAACCAAGCATGCTTCAGGAAAATAAAATTTTGTAGTTGATCCATGGATCAACAAAGCCTCACAGTCATGGAAAACTACTAAAAAGATCTACATCCAAGCATGGTTCATGAAGTTTTTTTTTTTGTTTTGTAGTTGATCCTCAGAAAACAAAACTACATGTTGAGAGTTTGATTAGAATCCAGTTTTTCCTCCCGAAGGAAATTTATTCCTGTAGACCTCGTGCCTCTCCACTCCTTAAAAGAATTATAGTGAAGTTGGAGAACCTTATAGCCACAGTCTGGTGTAGAGGACATCATAATTGAGGTTGTGGATGGTTTAAAATTAAATTCTTCTAATCTGATGAGGAAACAAGGCCAAACAAGGCCTCTAAGATACTAACTATCATAGATTGGGTACAACAGTGACTAATGGTTCAAGCTCTGTTGAATCAATTAATTTTAATGTTAAAACATGAATTTGGTTTATAAAGGACACTAAAGCATGTTCTCGAGAGTATTGTTTTCCTGCATTTTGTGTATAATAGTGGTCAAACTCTCAATAACTAGTAAGCACAACCACATGCATAAATCAAGCATGCCTTTTAAACCAAGACAAAAAGAACCCTGGATACCCAGAAGATACTGGATTATAGTTTTATAATGTATTTTATATTGCTAGGGAATATAAATTGTTTTTAGTGGGGATCCCAATCACTTTAAATCTGGACTTGTTCGTTGGATTAGTTCAAGTAGACTTGCCATTTAAATTGCATGAAATGTAGAATCCAACCTTGAGATTCTGCGCATTGACAATATTTTGTAGGCGCCTCCCAAATACTATATATTACCATTTATATTGTCTTAAGGGGCAAAAATTTCCCATTTCCAGTTACACAGCATAATCACTTGAAGACCTTGTCAATTGTATCGCAGTACTCTATGTCTAAGGCTATATAAACTGGGAACATCATACACATAATTGCTATCAGAGAGCTCCTTTATTTTTCCCGAGCGATATTAACCGACTTTGGAAGATAATTCTATTGAAATTACACTGGTATAAGAATTCCCAATATAATCTGACACCTGACGTAGGTCTTGTGCAAGTGAGTCATAATACATCCAGGAAACTGAGGATCAAAATAAATGTTCTGCTGATCTTGAGTACCATTTTGCCAGGACTGCACCCTCCTAGAAACAACTTTCCATATCGATACCTGTGCTAACTAGGGACAGCGCTGCTAGTTTGAAGTAAATGAGGCACATCTCTAGTTATCGATTCAACAGGGTGAACAAATCAAGATAAGCTGAATTTTAAGCATTCTGGCTCTTGTATCCCGGTAGTCTTGGTCTATGCAATGTCACATTCCGTAGCAATAAAGAACCCAAAAGCAATTAGATTTTAGTCAGGCTGCAAGCCTTCCTCTTCTAATTGAAATTGCATATGAAGACCTTGAAAGACCAACTTTTGGTCCTTGAAATTACATTCTTCTATTCAACAACAAAATGACCACGATTTCCTAATAATTTATGGCAAATAGGATTCCAATGGAGCAAATATCACAAATCTTTGTGCAGTACTAAACCAACGTAATCAATCTTTGGGCAATATTTGACAGACTAGGTGTCATAGAATAAGAGAAAACAAAGTAGCCTCGGTTTATGTGGTGGCTAACAAAATGTAAAAAAAAAAGGCTTAGATTTTACTCAGGCAAGAAGTATTCTTATTGCAATTCAAACTGAATAAGACGACCTTGAGGAGTTTTGATCCTGGAAAAATCCATCCTTGTATTGATAGGTGCTGGAACGAAATTTAGTCATACAATTGGTAAGGAGATATTTTGGTGCATCAACCATGGCTGCATCATCAGTCAGTCGGATATTCAAACTCTTGAAGAACTCAAGAATTGATATTGCCATTGACTAGACTAATCAGAAATTTGAATGCGCTTGGTGCTAAAATGAAATGGAGGACTCCACTTTGCAGAATAGGGGAAAAAAAAGAAAAGAAAAGAAATGATGTCACTTCTTTTCAATAAAGCTGGACCAATCTTGTTTATCCCACCCTCTTTGCCCAATTGGGAATGGCTTACAAATAGACTCATAATACATAGAGTCAATTGCACTAAAAGTTCAACAGAGATTTTGACATTAGCAAGTCGTTCGCATTATTTAGAATGACACTACTTGCATCATATTTCCAGTAATGTAGCTCCATGCTCCGATTCTTATCTAGTAATTTTGGTTTAGTGTTTCTGTGTATTCAGAGGCATCAAGTTATATGAGCTGCCAAATGTTGATGCTAACAAAGATTTGGCACCAATCCTGACTTCTCTATAGAAATGCGACCCAGCGATATCATTTGATTCAAGTCTTTTTAAACCAACAGTCACCTTTGCTAGTTTCAGCTAATGTGAATCGGTGCCCAATATTTCTACTTGCAGAGATTGAGGCCTATGTGATAACCAAAAGAAATATGGATACTGTTAAGTTATGTGGTTCCTCTGACCTTAGTAAAGCTCCACGATTTCCTCTTGCAGCGATACAAACTAACATGATGACATCAAGACAGTTATATCAATGTAATAATTTAGATTTTCCAATGTCAAATTTAGCTCTTCAAGCAACCAAAATCAAAATTCTGTAGCAATTTCAAGCATTTCATACATAGATAGTTAATATTCAACTTCAAACTCAGTGAAAATGATGAAAGATGAGAAGAACAAAATATTTGTCCCCTATGACAACAAATTCGAGTTTTCAGAAAAGGAAATAAGACTTCGATGCAAGATTCTGTAATTGATGCCTTTTCATTTTTCTTTTAAACGTGTTTGGAAGTTGCTACGTTGGAGAAGTGTATTCCTGTGCCAGATAACCCTTTTGAGGATTTTGACGACGCTAATGCCCTTTGCAACAATATATATATATATATATATATATATATATATATATAATATATATATATATATATATATATATATATATATATATATATATATATATAATTATATAATATTAGTAATTAAAAATAAATAAACTTAAAATAAACAATTAATTGGATTGAGATTAAGTAATTTATTAGTTAGATGCAATAGTATCTGGTTAAAGGATATTTAGTGAAGAAATATATTTTAATTATTCATCTCAAACAATTTAGATATAGTATCATCATATATTCACATTTAAATGGAAAATATTAATGATATATATATATATATATACACGTGTTTGTGAGCTTTCCTTATATGTAAACTACTACTTGAAATAGGATTAATGGTTTATTGGTGAGTACACAAGAATGGTTCAAAATTTCATTTTATATGAGTATTTTGAAGGTCACTAAGAGCGAACTAATATTTGAGTATATTAAACCAATTCAAATCATGTAGGCTATATAAGAAATCACCCATGAGAAGATTTAATAGATCCTTGGGAATTTTCTCAGTACTAATAATGTTTGTTTACAAGAATAGTAAAAGAAAAACTTATGACTATCATGTATGTAAGTCAGCTAAGAAGGATAAGACCTAGGATGGATTAATGAGTCTTGTGTATCGTACAGATATTTGAACAATCCAAAATGGTGAGGACACGAAGAAATCAAGGTCCAGGAGAGTCATCACAAGGACCTCCTACAAATAACCCATTACCTTCCCCAGAATTGACTCTCATTTTGCGTTCCCTGGAAGCAATTAATGAAACCTTAAGAGGGCGCCAAACAAATGAAATGGAGGGGGAACACCCTTCATCAGGGTTAGGGTACCCCGAGGGATCTAGAGATTATGATAGAAGACCTCCAGTTGAGGACATCACTAGGGAGATTTAGAAGATCAAACTCCCAGAATTTGCAAGAGGTCATGCCAGTGAGCGTGCAGAAGCCTGGTTAGAGGGGATGGGAAGGTGTTTCGCACTAAGGGATTACAATTCCAATTCCAAAGCCAAAATAGCAATATTCCAACTCAAAGATAGTGCCCTGAATTGGTGGGGTAACTTGGAGCGTCAACTACACCTCACTCCAGACACAGTTACTTGGGAATTATTTGAGGAGAGGTTCAGGAAGAAGTACCTGCCAACGTATTATGAAGAACAACAGGTAGGAGCCTTCCATGCCCTGATACAGGGGGGTCGTACTGTAGAAGAATATGAAATTTGATTTATGGAATTGGTCAAGTATGTCTCATACATGGATACTGACCAGTGCCAAGCAGATCGTTTTATGTATGGATTGAGACCTAAGATTAGGGCAATGGTGCGGATGTGGAAACCATCCTCAGTCGTAGAAGCTGTAGAACATGCTCGTTATATCGAAGAACACCTAGACTTAAAGGGTGAAGGCAGAGCCATCTTTCCACGTCAAACAGGGTTTATGGGGAAGGCCCCTCGTACCTTCCCAAGGAGAGGAAGTCAGAGGCCCCCACCATATGGAAACAGGGTTATACCTAGAACACCGACAGTAGGGATTTCAACGGTTTCTAGTGCAGCTTCACCCACAGCTTCAAGGGCGCGTACAAATCAAATTCATAGGCGAGGAACAACAAGTGGGGGCAGGAGTTCTAGGGGAAGAAACTCTTTCCAAAGAACTCCACAACATTCGGTTCAAGGTCCACCACGCATCACTTGTTGGGGATGCGGAGGACCTCATTACTAGTGAGACTGCCCTGAGTTTCGAACCGGTAACAACAGAAGAGAGGGAAAAGAACCAATGGGGAGAGCAGGTAGCCACCACTGAATCTATGCAGCAGTTGACAATAAGCAAGTTGAACACCAGTCTGCTATGGTGGAAACCTCAGGTATGATAAACAAAGTAAAAGTTAAAATTTTGTTTGACTCTGGTGCTACAGCTAGTTTCATTTCACCAGTTGCATTAGGAAAATGTGGGTTGGCAGCCTATGAGCACGATGACTTTAAACAAGTTGAGATGGCTTCTGGAATAAAACAAGCAGTAGGGCCTATGAGCACGATGAATTTAAACAAGTTGAGATGGCTTCTGGAATAAAACAAGTAGTAGGGCCTAGTGTTGACCAATGTCAGGTAAGCCTCGGGGTGTGTATGACTAAGTTGAAGGCATACGTCACAGAATTGGGAACGTATGATGTAATTGTTGGAATGGACTGGCTAGAAGCTCATCGGGCTTTAGTAGACTATTTCAAGAAGAAGGTGATCTGTTTAGATGATGAAGGTAGGCCAATTGAGATTTGTGGAATCAAGAGGGGAGTGTCCCTACGATTCATATCCATGATGAAGGTAAAACGTTGTCTCAGACAAGGTTGCAAATTGTATTTGGTCAAGACAGTAAGTGACCAAAAGGGACCTTCCCTGGATCAACATCCAGTTTTGGCAGAATTCAAGGATGTTTTTCCAGAGGAATTGCCTGGATTACCTCCTATAAGAGAGATTGATTTCACTATTGATCTAAAACCAGGTGCAGAATCAATATCTAAGACACCCTATAGGATGACAACTCCAGAGCTTTGTGAGTTACAGATGCAGTTAAAGCATCTCTTAGACTTGGGATTGATCAGACCTAGTATTTCCCCTTGGGGTGCACCAGTAATTTTTGTCAAGAAGAAGGATGGTTCCTTGCGGCTATGCATAGATTATAGAGACTTAAACAGAGCCATGATAAAGAATAGGTACCAATACCTCGAATAGATGACTTATTTGATCAGATGAAAGGGGCAGCGGTCTTCTCAAAAATCGATCTACGATCTGGGTACCACCAATTGAGGATAAAGAAGGAAGACATCTCAAAAACTGCATTTTGAACTCAGTTTGAGCACTATGAGTTTGTAGTTGTTCCATTCGGTTTAACCAATGCACCAACAGTGTTCATGAGCCTCATGAATGGTGTGTTCAGAAAGTATTTGGACCAATTCGTGCAAGTCTTCCTTGATGACATTCTTATATATTCCAAGAATGAAAAGGAGCATGAAAAGCACCTAGGGTAGTATTGACTTGTTTAAGGGAAAATCAATTGTATGGGAAATTGTCAAAGTGTTCCTTCTTTCAGAAGAAAGTCCATTACCTTGGGCACATCATTTCAGGAGAAGGGATTTCAGTTGACAGAAAAGGTGAAGGCCATAATGGATTGGCTAGTACCAAAAAATGCCCATGAGGTACGTAGTTTTATGGGGCTAGCTGGGTATTATCGCAGGTTTGTGGAAGGGTTTTCAAGGATTGCAAAACCCATCACCACATTACAGTGAAAGGGGGTTAGGTATGAATGGACAAATGAATGTGGCACTGCATTCACAGAGCTGAAGAGGTTACTAACTAGTGCACCGATCCTTCAAGTACCAGACATAAGAAAAGACTTCACTGTCTGCACCGATGCTTTAACACAAGGATTGGGTGCAGTATTGATGCAAGAAGGCGGGGTAATAGCTTATGCTTCTAGAAAATTGAAGAAACATGAAGAATTATATGCTACCCACGACTTAGAATTGGCAATAGTGATGTTAGCCTTGAAGCTATGGAGACACTACCACATCGGGAGAAGATTTGAGTTAAGAACAGATCATCAAAGCCTAAAGCATCTCTTCACTCAAAGGGATTTGAACGCCAGACAAAGGCGATGGAGCGAATTCATGAGTGAGTATGATTTTGAAATCTCATACATAAGGGAAAGGAGAATGTAGTGGCAGATGCATAAGCAGGAGGCCACGAACTTTCTCCCTCGTAGCTTAAAGGTACAATTTAAGGGGAGCAAATATTGGAGAAACCTTTGAAGAAGTTGGTACTTAAAAGTCCATCTCAATACCAAAATGGGAAGCAATAGAACCAAAGTTTGAAAGGATATGTCTTGACCAGAATGGGGCCCCTATTGAGGTTCCAAGGGAGAATGTACGTTACCTAAGGGAGGGGGGTATTAAGGAAACCCTCCTCTAGATCTCATAGAGCACCTATTGTGCTACATCCTGGGGTAAAAGAAGATGTATCAGACGCAAGGATAACTCTCTTTTGGGTAGGCAATGAAGCATGAACATTAGTCCAGTTTGTCGCCAAATGTCTTGAATGTCAGTGAGTGAAGGCTGATCATCGCCCATCCAGCAGGAACTCCTACAACCTCATGAACACCTACATCTAAATGGGAAGTAATTTCCATGGATTTTGTGGTGGGTTTGCCACTCACTTCCCAGAGGCACAATGCTATATTGGTTATAGTTGATAAATTGACCAAAAGTGCCCATTTCATTCCAGTAAGGGACACTTACGATGTTATGGATGTGGCGCGATTGTTTGTCAATGAAGTTATCCGAATGCACGGATTGCCCACAAAGATCATTTCTGATAGAGACTCCTGATTTACATCTAGGTTTTGGACAAGTTTGCAGTCAACACTGGGAACTCAGTTAAACCTAAGCACTGCATATCATCTAGAAATAGATGGGCAGACCGAAAGAGTAAATCAGGTTCTGGAGGACATGCTTAGGATGTACATCATGGATAATCAGACTCAGTGGGAAAGGTACTTACCATTGGTAGAGTTTTCCTATAATAACAATTATCACAGTTCAATCGTGATGCCTCCTTATCAAGCTCTATATGGAAGACCTTGCAGGACGCCGTTGAGTTGGGAAAAGTTGGTGGACCGAGTGATAGTTGGCTCGGAATTAGTTCAAGAAATGGAGGAACAGGTAAAGCAGGTTCGGCAAAGGTTAAAGGAAGCACATGATAGACAGAAGAGTTATGCTGATTCGCATAGGATTGATCGCAATTATGAAGTAGGGGACCAAGTTTTTATTCGTATCCGGCCCAACAAAAGCACCATCCGATTTGGGAAGGGCACAAAATTATCACCTCGGTTCGTAGGACCTTTTAGGATCAAAGAGAAGATTGGACCAGTTGCCTGTCGTCTTGTACTGCCTCCCCATTTGCATAAAACTCATGATGTTTTTCATGTATCTGTTTTACGACATTATGTTTCTAATGAATCTCACAAACTGGATTGGTAGGACTTGCAGGTCTCGGACATGGGAACCGTAATGGTAGAACCATTACGCATATTGGACCGTAGGGTTCGACAGCTCAGATGTCGCACGGTGGACCAAGTTAAGGTCCAGTGGGACAAGTATAGCCCAGGATCTGCTACCTGGGAGGATGTAGAGGCTATGCGTCGTGACTACCCCTCACTTTTTGAGCATCTGTGATGCCTATTTTGACTTAGATAGCTACCTATGTTAAGATCCTATTTCCATGTTATTTATTTATGAACATTATGTAATATTGATGCATTTGGTTGATACATAAAACTACTTATATGAATCAGTTGATAGATTTGATATTAATGATAGAAATGGTTGATGTATGGACTACATGTATGACTCACTTAGTGATGGACTATCTAGTGCGTAACTTATCAGAATTATTTTGGTTCACATATATAGCTCAAGTGGGTATGCTTTATTTAAATGAATGACTTAGCGAGAATTCCTAGATTGACACATGGATACTAGACTTAGTAATGTGATGATTATATGTCTTGTTGTTATATAAATGCATGAATGAGAACTAACCCACAGGGGAAAAGAACTATGTGATAGCCATGAAGGAAGGATGAGACATCTCATGAGGAAGGTATAATGTACATTATTTTACTTCATTTGGTATCTACTTGATATACACTCTTATGACACAAGAAAAATGCAAATGACAGGTGACAAGATGACCTGACTGGATTATTCGATGACAAGTCCAACCAGCTATGTAGTGTGGTCTGTATTAGGGTATTGACCCTAGTTCTGCAGGAGGGGTGGAGGCATTTCCCACCTTGTATCCTCCGAAACCTGGAATCATGGGAGGGCAGTGGTGGACACGCTCCCCTAGACGTGTGATGACGATTGCCAGTTGCCTGCTGGGGGAAGTTAGGTCGATGTATTCGACACTCCCACCATGTCGGTTTTATCAGTGGTTAGTATGGCCGTTGCCACTGATAAAGCAGCAAAGGACGGATAGGGTGGGAATGGAAGTAGGCCAGGGTGGATAGGAGGATATAGATTAGTTGGAGACTCTTGATGGGAAGAAATGTCACTGTCGGACTTATCCGATTTCATTGCTATAACTCTCTCCGATTGCTATGCTTTCAAACTCCTTGCATCTTTTCATTCTAACTTCGGGACGAAGTTTTCTGAAAGAGGGGTGTATGTAATGCCCCACTTAGATCTTATCCTACAAATTTTGTTAATGTTTACATTATCTGAAAATATTGAGAAATATAGGTCTAATATAAAATTCATGATTTCCATTATTCAAATTC
>APFE031420226.1:37797-55210 GCA_000404065.3 Pinus taeda | reverse complement strand
GCGTCTATAAAACTCAACAGCTGTCATTTGCTTTTGCATTAGACAATGGTAGCACGGACTTGTGCTCCTTGTACCATCGAGTATATAAAGGGAGACCTTCATAGGTTGTAATCCTTTATCCACAGGAAGCTGAGTTTGCCGCCCTATAAACATGTGGAACCCAAGCAGTTTCTTCTTGGACCAGTATTGACTAATTCCTTGTTAATTTCAATATTGTTAATAAAGCCCTTAACGAATCTCCTCTCCTTTTCTGCTCTTGAGAGGAAGTCATTGTGGCTGAACCATTGAGTTGATATCATAGTTCCCAAGGAGTTCATCCAAAGTGTAATGCCCCACTTAAATCTTATCCTACAAATTTTGTTAATGTTTACATTATCTGAAAATATTGAGAAATATAGGTCTAATATAAAATTCATGATTTCCATTATTCAAATTCCCCACTTACCTTCTCAAATTGAATATTAGGTAGGATATGGTCTCCTTCCATTATTTCAAAATATATGTAATTACCTCTCACACTCCCCAATGTACCTTCACATTTACTTGGGAGAAGACATAGTCCTCTCCATCTTATTATCACTATATATATATATATTCATTTTACATTTCCCAATGTACCCTCACATTTTCTAGGGAGGAGACATAGTCCTCTCCATCTTATTATCAATATATATATTCATTTTACATTTCCCAATGTACACTCACATTTACTAAGGAGAAGGCATGGTCCTCTCCATGTAATTACCTCTCACACTCCCCAATGTACCCTCACATTTACTTGGGAGAAGACATAGTCCTCTCCATCTTATTATCACTATATATATATATATTCATTTTACATTTCCCAATGTACCCTCACATTTTCTAGGGAGAAGACATAGTCCTCTCCATCTTATTATCAATATATATATTCATTTTACATTCCCCAATGTACCCTCACATTTACTAAGGAGAAGACATGGTCCTCTCCATGTAATTACATCTCACATTTCCAAATGTACTCCTAGCTTACTTGGGAGAAGAGAAGTCAACTATAAGGATGGATGAGAAGTTAATGACATTAATGAGAGGTGGTTGAGATGGAGAAGGGAAGTAGGGTATAAAAAGGGAAGGGGGGAAGGAAGAAAGGGAGGTTTTTTTTGTGGAGGTCTTGCTTATGATTATGGGGGTTGGTTGTGATTGTTTGGACTTGTTGTGTTTTTGGAGACCTTAGGGACCTGCAGAGGTTTCTTGGGTTGTTGAGGAAGGGAAGTATTGTTATCTTGGTCTGGATCTGTCATTTGGACACACACACTACACCTGGTTGGACTTGGGCTTGGAGGGCTAGGGAACTTGTGGAGGTTTCCTGGGCTAGGGATTATTTCCTAGTTGGCTAGGAGGTAAATCCGGTTGGGTCCGTCAAGAGGAGCGTTCAGCAGGAGCAACAGGAAAAAGGCATCTCCATCAGCCATCGACACAGGTATTCCTCCATAGTCTACTTTGGTAAAGTTAATTAGAATGAAATATTCACCTTAAATTGTGTTGATTATAATGTAAAGAACAAAATTTTATTTGTTTAAAAGCAGTGTAAGTAGGTAAGTTATCACCTCTTATCATATTTAATTTCAGAAGAAACTAGATTTGTTAGTAGACCCTAGGGTAGGGCTCTTACAAAGATATTTACCTCAACCTGATGTTGTTCTTCCTTTTTCAGATATTGCTTCCTTATGTTTTCTTCAGCTTTTCTTCCTTCTTCCACTTGTTGCCTTAATTTGAACACTTCATGTTTTTGTTCTTCAAGAACTTTTTTATTCTGCTTCTTTGATTCTTTAAGATCTTATTTTAGAGAGGATCTTAGATTCAAGTCTCTGAATTGTTATGCTTTGATCTTTTACTACATCCCGCAACTGCTCCCTTACTTTGGTTACTGTCTCCAGCTGTTCTTTTAATCTGGTAACTTCTTCTGTGTCTACGTCCTTATTTTCATATGCCATGAGAAGTCTAATGTCTTCATCACTATTGGATGAGTCATTACTTTTATCATGAGTATAATAACTTCTATTACCTTCTTCAAACATCTTTCCTTTGTTATGAGGGCATCTAGTAGCGTAGTGACCAACTCTACCACAAAAAAAACATTTGAAATGTAGCTTACCTTTGAACCTTCCAGATCCACATTCAAGATTCTTGACAAAATTTACCTCATATTCTTCTTTTGAAATGTATCCTGATTCACTGAGTTTTTCTTTTCCATTTGTTGATACTTTAAATGCGGCTTCTCTCATATCTGATGGTCCTCCTTTTCTCATCTCAAAAGTAGTTAAGATTCCATGAAGCTGCATCATAGTGATTTTCTGCAAATCCTCCTTTTCTTTTATAGTAGACGCTTTGGATTAAAATTTAGTAGACAAGGATCTCAAAACTTTCTCAACTAAGACAACTTCCTTAATTTCTTCACCCAGATTCCTCGTGCAATTGACAATCTCATCTATACGCAGGAAGTAATTAGCTATGCTTTCATTACTATGCATCTTAAGAGTCTCATACCGTATTCTGAGAGTTTGAAGCTTAGCACCTTTTACCTAATCATCTCCTTCGTAGCTTAGAATGATTTTATCCCATATTTCTTTGGCTGATTTGAATTGCATGACCTTGACAAATTCTGATTGTGACAAACTTCCCAATAAGATAGTAACAACTTTGGCATTGAGTTCATATTGCTTTCTACCTGCCGTATCTGTAGGAGTTGCTGATGGATATGTATATCCTCCTTCCACGATTCCCAAAACATCTATTCCAAGCGATTGTAGATATGCTGTGGTTTTTATCTTCCAGTAGACAAAATTGCTCCCATTGAAGATTGGTGGTTTGATGGATCCCTCTTTTTCTTGATTACTCATCTTGATGGATCTTCCTTCAAGCGATCAAGTTTCTTCTGAAGGACCTGCTCTGATACCAATTTTTGGAAATAATACTGAGAGGAGGGGGGGGGAGGTGAATCAGTGTTAGCAAATCAATAATTTTTTCATTTCCATTATCAAATTCATATATGCTACTTCAGTTAAAAATACCCTTGTGTATACGCAACTGTGTTTAATGCAACTAGTGTATATCTAGTAAGCTTATGATTCAGTTAGTTGATCTTCAATGAGTGCATCAGGACATTATTAACCATATGAATAGTAAACAGGTGCAGTAAAATAGAACTGATCATCACACATAAGAAGCACACATGAACACCATGATATAAGGTGGAAACTCAATGTGGGTGAAAACCACCTGTTGTACTGGTGTAGTGTTATACCAGTACGTAGGCTTCTACCTGTAGAAGGCTACAACCTTCTCTTTTTTCCAGGGACCACGTTTCATAAATTTTTAGTCTGGATCCATAAATACAAAACAATCACCACTGTAATACAATCATTAAATCTGAATCATCCGACAACTGAATCACTAAAACCCTGTCATCAAAACACAGTCACCAGAACACAGACCAGAGCCCATAACTCTGCAACAACCACTAGAACCAATAACAACTTGAAATATCAAATCTCATAATGTATACGCTACTTGACTGTGTCGAACCAACGTGTATATGCCCTTTCACCAAAGAGAACTCGTGTACAGATCTGAAAATAATTACTTATACCTTCGCTGCAATTTTCAACTTCAGATATACCTAGAACATGAGATATAAAGGATAAAACATGCGTCAGTATTCAGATCTATTCATGATCATACCATATAATGATAATGCATTTTAGTCTTCATGTTCCCGATCCATCAACCTTCATCAACCGCATAGGTGCACCCTTGGTTCAGATTAAGCAAAGCATCACAAACCCATAACCAATGTACTAAATCTCACACTTCATCAGATATTCATCACTTGCACACTTGCACACCTCTTGGCCTAATGATATTCTCCTTATATAGGTTTAGGCCTTTCTCAATACCATGGCCCAAAACCACATAGAACCAATCCCTTGAACCCAATACCTGGGGTCAACACTTCAGACCAAATACTATGGACCAATACCCAAATACCATGGACCAAATACCACAGACCAAAACTTAGTTTCCCAACATGTACACTCCTTTCCTTCCGTAAACATGCGTGTGTACGTATACGCGACTTGGTATATGGTGAACCCGCGTGTATACGCCTTCTTGTCACATCGAACCTGCGTATATCTCTCTGATCATTCTAGTTCTACTATGATCTATCATCTGAGTGAATTGCCATCAAGGACAACACCTGTATCATAATGCCAACATGTTGCTCAGCAATTGAGAAATGTTAATTTCCTCGGCAATAAATCACTGAGGAAGTATTCCCTCACTATGCTCTTCTTCTTTCTTCTGACGCCTTTTAGTTGACAAATTTGCTTACTGAAAAATCTGTGTGCACCAATTGCTCCTCACGCTGCTCCCTTTGCCACTGCAAAATTCGAATTGGAAGTTCTTTCTCTCCGTCAACTCACTTGGAGAGAGACTACCTCAAATTTTCAACCCTTCGGCTAGAATTGTGCAAGCACTCTGGGGTTTCGACTTGTTGCCTTTTGCAACTTTTCGATTTTGCCTTCTGCTTAGTGTTGGGGTTTTTCGTTCTGCTCTTCTTGTCTCACCTGCAATACCTCTGATACCATGTGAAAATTCCACAATCAGAATCCATACTGCAGCAAACTGATGTTACTTCTCCTACTTGTTTAGATCATGTAAGTTATTTGCTGTGTTCTATGGTTAATATCGAAGCAAATACATCTGCAACCTTCATTCAACTAACATATATGCAGAAACAAAAAATTGAGCGAGAAAGAAAAATACAACATAGGACAATTATTTTTGGATAAATAGTCTTCGGAAAAACCCAATGTGGGAAAATCAGTGCAACAACTCTAAGAGTTTATTATTGTGCAGGAGATCTGAGTACAATTCTAAGGTCTTCAACTAGCAATTCGATATAGAGAGAACACTGAACAAAAGAGAGAATACTAAACAAAAGACTGTGGAGAATCAATGACTGATCATGTTGCTTTGGAGGCTCTGCTTCACCCTCTGAGTGGCCTTTGCCCAAAACTGTGTCACCCTGTGCAGTTTTTGTGTCACCCCTCCTGGGTATTATGTTGCCTCTCCTCTGGATCCTCTGTTGGCTGAGAAATCAGCTTTCTGCCTTCCAGACTCACACCCTAGCTTCAGGCAACTGAAATTCGACTTCCCTCAACAAGAAATCGATTTCCCCTCAAGGGCTGTGTTGCTTCTGCGTCAACACTGGGTAGGCTAGCACCAGCCTTCCTCTGGATGTCTTTTTGTTCTCCCTCTGCCTGATACTCTCCAAAAATTCCTTCTCTCGGATTCTCGTTGCCCTTCTATTGCAAGATCTCCTTAATCGATTTTCCTCAAAAAATCGATTTTCTCAATCTCTCTATGTGTTTTCCAAATGATCCTCAAGCCCCTTCTATATCTTCTTGTTGGACAACCAACAACCTAGATTAAAACATAATCAACAACTCAGATCGTTTTGCCTTGATACGTGGCTTTTTCTAGAAGTTTCACCTTCATTAGATTAATACCCATTAATATTCTAATTTTCCTATGTTTAGATTTAGGAACCCCATAAAAAATATTAATTATTTTAATAAAATCACTTTTGGGTGGAATTTCCCAAAATGCTTTCTGAATTCTTTGGAATAAGCCTCTTTTCAAAATTTGAGGTTTAGAGCACATCCGATGCTACTACCCCAAATCAACAAAGACTTGTGAGTAGATGACACTGTGGGATGGAGAGTAGATTTTGTAGTGTCCTAGTTTGAAGTTGCTTGAGGGCAAGCAATGGAATGGAGCACTATTATGTCTCTCTTTCAATGATCATTCAATTTCTTATATATATATATACCCATGGTATACTAATGATCCATGGGGGATAGACCCATGGTATTTTGATGATAAATGAGAAATTGGAGCTCACTCTTTCTACATGCATAATTATTTTTCCTCATATTGATCTGGAGAACTCTTGTGGTTTTGGACTTGTAAGGGTGAAACCATTGAGTGAATTGGTTTTGGTAGTGAAGCAAATTCATCCTTGCTCATTAGAAGGAAAAGTCACTGGGATCTTTCAATGATATTTATTACTGAAACTTCATCTCATTGCTAGGTCCTAGGTACAACTAGAGATCATGAGATTTTTGGAGGGAATATTTTCCATTTGTAGTTCATGGGGGGAAAAGGGGGTGGATTCAGTCATTACCAGACTATGGGATCACTTGAGGAGGATGTACTAGTTATTATCAGTGAGCTGAGGGTATTTTTTTAGGCGTAGTTTAACTTATAGACAAAATAAACCATTTCACTGGAATCCGAGAAAACAATTTCAAGAAAGATTTTTGTTATTTAAAATGCATTTTTGATTGCATAAGTGGATTCAACACCTTAAAAAACCCCATGGGGAACTTGAATTTTACAAATTAAACATCTTAGACTTAGGTTTTCAAAAATCTCTATTGAATTTTGGTTAAAATTAACTAAAAAAATGTCTTGAAAAAAGGCCACTTCGTCTATAAGTTAGACTATGCCTTTTTTTTTATGGGTAGTTTCAAACCATATTTTTGTTGCCCTATCCAACAACAATTTTTTTTTTGTCATGGAGTTTGAGTCATCATTTGCCGGGCCATAACATCAAAGGGGAGGATCAAACCATCCATGAAATATGTTCCAATATAGTGATTTACAATAGTGTAAAGAGACATTTTAGTTGTCGTAATCTCCTATTTGCCCACAAACCATGCCGTTAGTTGATGTTTATGGGTTTCCAAAAATCTATTTTAACTAAAAAGGTTGCTTTGGCATTTAATTCTAGGTCAGATTAATAAAACAAATCAAAATACAAATCAGAATATATTCGCTGAGTTTGTTTGCTTATGGTATAATGATTGAGCTATTTGTTTAACAAGAAGCGATTTTACAATGGTATTAATAAATAGATTTATTATATTGGTTGAATTTGTTTGTTATCATATTTTGTTTTGGGTATATTGGGATTTTTACATTGTTTCATTTGCTTGTGAATATGTTTTTGGAGAATTTAATAAAACAAGGTTTTTGGTTAAGTTTATTATGGAAGTTATTTTATTGTTGGGGGAGGGGGATTTGCATTGCAAGATTTTGATAATATTACTTAAAATATTCAATGACAATTAAATTCTAGATCCCATTATGAGTACTATATTTGCTTGGTTGTTTATATATTCACTAAAACCATTTGGAATCGATTTGCAAGTAGTCCCACCCCTGTTGTGTTTTAACATCTAGAATGTTTTTTTTGTTCTTTCTTTCTATTATTAAATATTTACTTTTTTGCATCAATATAGAATGTGAATTTTAGTTCTTGAGGTTGAGTGTGAATGCTAATTCGTGTTGTGAAACTGTTTTTCTTTGGGAGAAACTATGGATCTTGATTGAAATAACCAATGTTTTGGGTAGATGCTCCACCCATCATCACAAACATAGATTGCATGACTTGGTTAAATAAAATGATTGGGCTAATAAAAATTTGATTGAAGAGGAATGGAAGAATTTAATCCAATATTTTGTCCTAAACTAAATATTCTTCCATTTTTTAAAAATAATTTTCCTATCAGTTACTAACCATTCTATTTAACTTACTTCTACACTCTCTAAGATACACAAATTTTCGGGAATGGTAGATTGAGTCAATTTTACTTGCTACTCAAGAGTACATCTTTTTTTGAAAACCAGCGCGGCCCTAGGGCGATCGGGCGTATGAATCCTGGTGAGCGTTTCCCGTCGTTGCCCCTGCAGCGCTCCCTCGGCAACCTCCTGTTGTTGAGGCCTCCTTGCCGCCAGAGTCCTCTTCGCGGCCTGTCCTACCTCTTTTTTTGCTGACCACAGCCATCATGGAGGCCGGGGAGGGTCCCCCTCCACCCCCCTGAGATCGAAGCCTTTAAAAGACTGGTAGCCTCCAATGGAAAAAGGAAACTGAACACAAATCAACAGAAGTTTGTCAAGAAATCAGACTCCATCCCCACTGTCAAATTGCTAGTAGACCAATCATGCAGGACTGTGTTGAATCTAGCAGAAAGAGGACTCATCGACCAATTTACGGGTCTGCTGTTCCAGTCTAGGTAAGGCTTCCCCATCTACCCCTTCACTGTTGGAACTCAGAATCACTGGAAACAATCGAGAATAAATGAGGTAAATACATAGACATGGCTGAAAGGAGAGATCACTATTTGTGTGCCAGAATATGTGTTGAAGTAGACCTGGAGACAGGACTACCAGATGCGATCAAGCTAACCATAGTTGACTGGTCTCATAATCAAGAACTGGACTATGAACAACTTCCTTTCAAGTGCCAGCTCTGTCACGGCTATGGTCACTTTGCTCGACACTGTAAGAAGAAAACTGATGAAGGCTCTGAAAAGGAAAAGGGAGAATAATGGACACAAGTCATAAAAACTAGCACAAAAAAACAGAACTATAGAACAAAAAAGAAAGGAGGGAGTCCAGAGAACGGAGGCCCCTCGGCTGGGATGAGTTTATCAGAAGGCCAAGAAAGTGCGAAAACATTCTCAAATCCCTTCGCTGCTCTTCATACCCCAGAAGATCAGCCAAGATCAGCCAAATTTAGAAGGAGAGGTGCAATAACTTATGGAGCAGGTAACAGACGATGGAACAAATGAAGGACCTCAGGAATAATTTGCAGAAGCCACACCAACCCCGTGTGTAGATGCAATCCATCAAGAAATCCAGGGGGCTCCAGCAGCTACTAGTTCCCCTCCCTCCTACGCAGAGATGACCAAAAAGAAAAAGCTGATAGAAAGCCCATGTTCCTCCAAAGATGAACCCCTGGAACAATCCAATAAAAAGGCAGGAAGGAAGTCCTGCAAGGAGATCAGAGAGGAAGAAGTACAACGATTAAAGATGCAGGGCTCTTAGTCCACAATTGAAATGTCGTTAGGCAGAAATACAAGGAACCAACTCCCAAAGGGAGGGTCTGCTCCTCCTCTCTCCAATAAATAATGCAGATCGTCTCTTGGAATTGCAGGGGTCTGGGAAACCCACTGAAAGTTGAAGTAGTCAAAGATCTAACTAGAATGGAATCCTCAGATATTCTCCTGCTCCAAGAGACAAAGATAGAAGAGGATGCTCTTCTATCTACAAGTAGAACTAAATGGAAAAAGAACATAGGAAAAGCAGTAAGTGCTCGTGGAACTTCAAGGGGCCTCACTACCTTATGGTCGGAGGACAGTTTCCAGCTTAAAAGGTCCTTCGCTACCCAACATTGGATTTACACAGACTTGCTTTATCTCCCAAGTAAGACCTCTCTAGCCCTCTTTAATCTGTATGTTCTTGTTAACTTCATGGAAAAGAAGGATTGTTGGAATACGCTAACAGATTTCCTAGAAATCTACTCCCCCTCAAATATCATTCTGGCAGGGGATCTCAACATTACTATGGCACCAAATGAGAAGAAAGGAGGAGTGTGAGGTAAAGATCCCTATCTAGGCACGGTGGAGTCGCTCATCCTTTCTTGGGACCTCCTAGACCATAAACCCAAGAAAGGTCGATATACTTGGACCATTAACAGAGTTGGTGCGGCCAATATAGCAGCCCATCTAGATCGGTTTCTTGTCCAAAGCTCTTTCATGGAGGGAAAGCACATAATCTCCTCTAAAATTCTGCCCAAACCAACTTCTGATCATAATCCCATTTTGCTGTTGATAGAGAAAGAGGAGGATCTGGGCCCAATTCCCTTTAGATTCAATCACCTTTGGGTATCAAGAGAGGGCTTCTTGAATACAGTGGCCCATGCTTGGTTGCAAACTGTTGAAGGATCCCCTAGCTTTGTGTGGGAGCAGAGACTTAAACAAACCAAGTCTGCATTAAAATCATGGGCAAAAAAAAAAACCTCCCTTCACCCCTACGAGCAATAGACAAAAGATAGTTCAGGCTCTTGCCGAGATTCAGCTAGGCATGGAAGGAACTGAAATTACCAAAGATCAGCTGCTCACAGAACAAAATGCCCAGTTCATCTCTTTTCTCTCCTTTCGCCATGAAGATGAATATTGGCGTCTTTAGTCTCGCAGCCTCTGGCTCAAAGCTGAAGACAGAAATACATCTTTCTTTCATAGACAATGCAGAGCTCGCCTTTCCCGGAATCATATTTCAGAAATAACAAACAGTGAGGGGGTTGTCATCAAAGACCAGGCCTTAATTCATCAGGTAGCCACTTCCCATTTCAAGAATATTTTTCAGGAGGAGGATTCTTCCGATAATTTTTTTTGTCTAAAATTCCCTCTCTTATCACTGCAGAGGTAAATGCTGGTCTTATGAAACCCTTCACCGAAAAAGAGACAGAGGAAATTATATGGTCAATGCAGCCGGATAAAGCTCCGGGGTCAAATGGCTTCACCATCCATTTTTACAGGGTGTGTTGGAATGTTATAAAATCTGACCTCCTCAGAATGATAAAAACCTTTCAAAAGAAAGCCAAAGTGGGAGGGAATACCAACTCCACCTTCCTTGCCTTATTCCCTAAAGAAATTAACCTAGAGTCCTTCGACAGGTTCCGACCCATCTCCCTCTGCAACGCCTCTTACAAGATTCTTTCTAAACTTCTAGCTATTCGTCTCAAACCTTTGCTGGGGAATCTGATGCCTCCCTTGCATGGTGGATTCGTCAAAGGAAGGCACCTCTTAGACAACGTGATCCAAGTGCAAGAAGCCCTTCACTCCAGCCATTCTCAGAAGGAGAAAGGCATGCCCATTAAGTTGGATATGTCCAATGCATTTGACCAAGTCAAACTCTCTTTTCTCTATAAAATCCTTCTCTCCTTTGGCTTCAGTGTTGATTTTGTCAATTTGATAAAAGCTTGCACTCATAGACGCTGAATTGCGCCCCTAGTCAATGGCAGGCCTTTTGATTTTTTCCAAGCTTCTAGAGGGCTCTTCCAAGGTTGGCCATTGTCTCCCTTTCTATATATTCTTTTGGCAGAATCACTGAGTAGAAAATTAAAAACGGAAATGGATTCAGGTGCTATCCCTGGGATCAAGACTACTAGAGGTGTTGATCCCATAAATCATGCCCTCTTTACAGATGACTCTCTCCTATTGGGAGGGGCCTCAGTTAAGATTGCAAAGGCCTTCAAAGAAATTCTCCAACAGTTCTGCTTAATCACTGGAGCCCTGATCAATAAAAGAAAGAGCGATGTGTATGGATGGAATGTTGATCACCCTACTATGCTTAGAATTGCCTGCTTGTTGGGATTCCTTGGGTTTGACAAATGGGAAAAGATCAAATACCTCGGTCTCCCATTAACCTTGGGTCCTAGCTCCTCCTCCTTGTGGGCTAAAGTAATTAGCAAGATAAAAAATAAAATAGCCTATTGGGGAGGCCAATGGCTTACAAAGGCTGGGAAATTAGTCTTGATCAAGGCAGTCCTCTCCGCCCTTCCCATTTTCTAGTCTTCCCTTCTTCTAGCTCCAAAGTCTATCACGAACTAGATTTCCAAAGTCCTTTGATATTTTATTTGGAATGGGGGCAAAGGCAACCATAGCAACTTTCATCTGGTTAGATGTGAGATTCTCAACATACCTTTCCAACAATAAGGGGTTCAGATCCGGGATCCTGGCTTGGAAAACTTAGCTCTAGGAGGAAAAATCATATGGCAACTTTATTCAGATAAAAAGCACCCTGTCAGCAAAATCCTCTGGGAGAAATACTTAAAGGGAGGATCCCTTATAAATCTTACCACTGCTTCTACTACTACAGGAACTGCAATTTGGAATATAGCCAGAAGAAGCATTGATCATATTCAACAACAACTTTAGAGAATCCCTGGTAATGGACTGAGAACTCTTTTGTGGGAGGATTCCATTAAGGGGAAAGCCCCACTATCCACCCTTGACTCCTTCGCTGAGTTAAAGATGTGGTTGGTGAATAAAGGCTTCCTTCGTCTTGCTGATATATGTGCTTGGGACAGCAAAGGGAATTGGATAGGGTGGATCTTTCCAGGGATCTATGACCCTCTGGAACCTCAAAAAAATTTACTGTATTCGGCTCTCTTGGGCCTTGCCCTTGTCCACCTTTCGACCAAGGATAAATGGGGGTGGGGAAGAACATGAAACTACACAGTTGCCCAAGGCTTCTCCGCTTTACAAGATACTCATGCTCCTCTGCTAAACTCGAAGCTTTGGAAATCTGTCTAGTCCTCCTTAAGCCTCCCAAAAGTGAACTTCTTCAATTTGCTTCTCATGCACAATAAGGCTCTAACTGGAGAAAATCTGAATAAAAGAGGGTTTAATGGTCCATTTAGATGCTGCCTATGCAATTCGGCAACCGAAACTACTGATCATTTGATGGTTGATTGTGTTTCACTCGAGCTGTTTGGAAGTTGGTTCTCCAAGCCCTCAACGTCCTAATCCCTTCACAGATTTCTATTGTCTCTCTCTATATCTCCTGGGCAAATCGAAATCCTGAGCTCAAAATAAAAAATGTAGAGTGGAATAACATTTGGCAAGCAATTCCCAAATGTCTTTGGTGGAAAGTCTGGATTGCAAGAAATGAGAGGATTTTCAATGATAGGTTTCCCAAGGCGATGGACGTGGCAACCAAAATCAAAGGTCTCCTTCTGGAAATCGTTGCCAACACAAAGTCTGACTGCAAGTTACCTGCAGAAGCCTCTGTGTGGCTTGGACCCCGTGGGACAGGAGAAAGAAAATGTGCACTCAGAAAACTTGTGATAGACCCTCCGTGGCGCTTGCATATCTTCGAAGAGGACTTCCTTTCAAGGTGGCAGGGGATTTCAGATGCCACAATCTTCTTCGACGGCGCATCCAAGGGGAATCCTGGAAACTCAGGCGCAGGCGGTTTGATCATTTCCCAGATAGAGCGGACAACACTAGCTTCAGCTGGGGCCTGAGCATAAACACAAACAACCAAGATGAAAGCTACAGCCTCCTAAAAGCCTGCCAAATCACGAAGGAGTTAGGACATAAAAGAATCCATATCTTCAGAGATTCAGAGCTTTTGATTAAGCTCTTAAATTCTAAAAACCATTTTTGCAATGTCGTTTTAAATAATACACTGCAGAGAATCAAAAATACAGTGAAATATTTTGACTTTGTGGCAATATATCATATTTTGCGGGATCTCAATAAGCTTGCAGACTCCTTGGCAAACAAATGTTGCCTGTTATCTCAAGGATCTCTCAGTCTCAATGGAGGTCCCTGCTCAAACCATCCCCTGCCATAGGCACGCTTCAGTTGGTCGATCTTAGGGGCCTCATTTCAGTTTGCGAATGACATCAGGACTACGTAAATTCACTTACAGGAATGCCAAGTATTATGTTGATAGAACAACGAGCAAAAGAAACAACGGATCAATATTCAAAAAACAAGACAAAACAAGACATAAATCAAAAGTAGCCAAAGTATTCGATGTTATTTTGAAATTAAGCATAGTTTTCATAAGCTACTGCTGCTTGTAATTGGAGTTCTCTCCTATTTTGGAAATAAATCTGTAACTCTTTCTCTTAAAAAAAAGATAAACAAATTTTCCAAAAAACTAATAAAAAATACACAATTTTTACAAAAATAAAACAGATAAACATTTTTTTTTTTTTTTGGCAATAAAATATCTAAGTCTTTCTCTTAAAAAAAGATACACAAATTTTCCAAAAAACTAATCAAAATACACAATTAAAAAAAAAAAAAACAGATAAACATTTTTTTTTTGAGTTTTCACATAAATCATGATAGCCATATCTTATAAGACTTAGGAACCTGAAAAGAAGTTATGTGAGGCAGACTATCTCAATAATGAAGATCTATTATTTCCTCCATGGATTTCTTCTTTTCAACTTCCTCCGCTTCCTTGGTATTGTGGGCTCTTCTTCTCTTCCTCTTTTATTATTGTCCTTATTTAGCTTAGGACAATCTCTCATATAGTGCCCATATTCTTGACACCCATAACATTGTATTTTAGCCATGATCTTCTTATTTTTCTAAGGACCAAACTTTCCAAATTGTCCCTTTCTTTTTGTCATTGCAGTATAAGCTTGATTTTGCTCACGTACTCTTACATCAGATTTGGCCTTTAGTCTAGATTCTTCAATCTTGCACAGTGACCATAGATCCTGGAATGAAGTAGCTTCTTTCTTCCCATAAATACTTGAAGTAAAGTTACCCCACTCCTTTGGTAGTGCATTTAATACAACTGTAGTCATTTCTCTATTAGACATGACTTCTCCCAAATCTTGTAGTTGATCCTTGATTTCAAATGTCCTCATAAAGTATGAAGCTATTCCATCTCCTCTTGACATCTTCAACTTGTAGAGTTCTTGTCTTAATGAGAAGACTTCTCCATCAATGCTTACGTAATACAACTCTACCAGTTTTTCATAGATTTCTTTTGAAGTTTCGAGTTTTGAAACATGTGGGATGAGGGGATCCTTGATGGATTCTATGAGAATCCTTTGAGCCCTAACTTCCACTTTCATATACTTGGCAAGGGCTTGAGCATCTTCCTTTATTGGTTTAGTGATAGAACCTTTGACATGTTCCATAACCTCATTTTCAATGAGATTCATATCTGTCATTTTCTTCCATTTAAGGTAGTTTGGAGCCCCAACCAATTTGTTGCTTTCCTTGCAAAAAGACATTTTGACAAATTTAGATGTGGACATAAATATACTTACTTGATAGAATGCTCCTTCTTCTTGTTGCTTCCTTGATGTTAATGATGATATAGAGGATAAAAAACTTGGATCTTTTGATGATGATGATGTCTTCAATGGTAGGGATCTTGCTTGAGAGATATCACCTTAGAGTCTCAAGGACAATGCCTTTTGATCTTCAAAACACTTCAACTTGATTCATAGATCTTTTCAAATTGAGTAGATGTAGGGTTTTGGCCTTCTTTTCTTGATGATGATCCCAATGCTTCTTTGTAGACTTCTTTGATCTAGGGTTTTGATGCTTTCTTTGTAGATCTTGGCTTTGAGTGCCCCTTGATAAGGTTCCCTTCATTTACTTAGTCACCTTAGCTCCGATATCATGTTGAGAAATCTAGGGCATAACAATTAAGAGATTTCTCTTCTATTAGTAACTGCTTGTGAATGATTTTTTACTTATTTAGGTTATGATCTTCTTTTACTTAGGTTATTAGTGTTCTTCTTCATCAAATAGATACTAATGTATAAACCATAAAGAGACAAGACACAAATTATAGGCTATCAGCCAAGGCCAAATCCTCTCCCACCTGAGAGGAAAATCCGAACATATTCTTCTTCTTATATAGATTCCAATTGACGAATACCAAGACCAAGACCCTTGACCTATTTTCCACTTCAAGACCAAGACACAAGATCCTTAGTCAACGATAGTCAACCTTCTGCTCCTTCCTCTTTCTCGACTTCTTCTTCAAGCTTGGCTTCCTTTTTATTTGGACCTTTGACCTTCTTGAGTTAGGTCATCCTTAATTCAGAGCCTTCTTGACTAGCCTGTCTTCCAGTTCGGCTCCCTAGGAGGATTGCACTTCTCCTCGGCTTTCACTGCTGCAACATACTTCTCCTTAGCCTTCACTACTGCAACAAACTTCTCCTTGGCCTTCACTGTTGCACCAAACTGCTTCTCGACCTTCATTGTTGCAACAAACTTCTTACAAGTATAGAGGTTTTCTGTCTTTAAAAAGTCCCATAAATACCCTAAGAAACTCGCTCTTCTGTTAAAATTTCTGTTTTCCCACCCCGATTTTCAGTTTCTCCTTATTTCTCCCATGTAGTTAAATGCCCTTTCCCATAACCATACATTCAACAAGCTGGAAAAAATAAATTTTGCTTAACACAAATTCTGGAAAATTTATAGAATGCTGGAAATTGCAGAAATAAAAATCAGCAGTAATAAACAACCATTAAAACACATTAAAACACTGATATTTTTGGTCAACGTGACCCTCGAAAAACCCCCTACAACTCTTGGGGAAAACCAGTTTGAGAGTTCTTCTTTATTTCTGTTCTTTATTTCTGAAAAATGTCTTTTTACAGCAAGAAAATTTCAGCAAAAATTACAGCAAAATAATTTTTTTTTTTTCAACAAGCAAACTTATCCGTTTTCAGCCCAACGGACCACCTGGAAACTTCTCAGTTTTCAGAAAAAAAAAAATCAACTTTTTCTGCTTGTTCTTGCTGTTGTTCTGCTTGTCTTTCTGTTGTTCTAATTTTGCTGAAGAGTTGCCTGGTATGTGTGCCAAACTGCTGCCTCTTTCTCCTTCTTGTCTAGAAATCTCCCTTCCTCTCTTGCTCTCCTTCTCTCAATCTTTTCATGAAAGAATGAATGATCTTTTCCTCCTTTAATATAACTCCAAGTGACTTTTGGGTGATCCAAGTGAATTTTGGGTGATCTCTAAATCCAATGGCTGAAATAGATTTAGATCAATGGCTGAGATTAAATGCACATTTAAATCTCACTTTCTATTTTTTAATTCACCCCACTTCAATAAAGACCCACTTAGTCATTTATTTCCAAAGTCACTTTTCCTTTCTAATTTTACATTAACTTTATTAAAGTCACTTTAAAATTAGACTTTAGTAATTTTATCACTTAAAGTCACTTTTAAATTAGATTTTAACTTTATAAAAATTATAAAGTCACTTTAGGAGAAAAATTAAAATCTTTTGGACACTTTTCCCTAGGCCAAAGATCAAAGCCTAAGGGAACCACCTGTCCTCCAGTACCAAATTTCAACAATAAATGTAGACGTGTATTTGATGGTTGTATTGTGATTGATTTTGAGGTTCAATGTTACTGATGGGTAGTATGAAAATTTGATGAAACGTGGCCTACATAGTGTGTTGTTGTGTACCAGGAGTATCCAGTCTGAAAATTTATGAAACATTTATGAAACGTGGTCCCTCGAGGAAGAGTGATATGTACTATTAAATATATCATCCAGTACAAGAGCTAGGGGGTTGGAGCCCCCTCCCAGTAGAAGCTTGGAAACAAGTGAAGGTTGTAGCCTTCAACAGGTAGATGTGTGTGTGTGTGTATCAGAAAAAGTTTGCATCAGTACAAAACTTGTAAACACCTTTTCTAATAAGAATATTGAAGATTGATATGACTACAACAATGTTTTTTTTTCCAAATTTGGGTTTCCACCTGAAAATTCTTGGTGTTCATGTGTGTTGCTTATGTGTCTTTATTTATTTTGTTCTTACTGCATTTGTTTACTACTTAGTACATGCATCTCACTTTGATTTAAGATAATGAATTAGTTTATCAAAGTTTTTATTATCTATATGTTGGTTTCATTATTTAAAGGCGCGGACATATGTTGGTTGGTTTCTGTAAAATAGCTTATATAGTTTGAAAATGAAAATCATTATTATGAAAGTTTAAATATTGATTCACCCCCC
>APFE031420226.1:3004-24367 GCA_000404065.3 Pinus taeda | reverse complement strand
TTTTCTAGGAATTGTAGGCAAACCAGCAACACCATTTTTCTTCAATAAGCGGAGACTGTCATAGTTCAAATGTCCAAATATAGCATGCCATAATAAACTTGATGGAAGTGTACCTTCTTCATGATGAGAATTCTATGAGAAATGTTGTGCATGAGCAGATCTTCCTTGCCGTTTGAGAAGCCTTTCTTCTTCTATTCCCCTCATGACAAGTGAGTGATCAGATGCTTTTCTTACCTCAAGCTTGCCATCAAACATATGAATGGAGTTACCTTGCTGGCAGATGTGGACCAAGGACAAGAAGTTTCTCTTGAGCTGCGGGAGATATAGAACATGATCCAGAAGAAAGTTTGGAAGACCAGGCAGTTTAAGCCTGATTGTGCCAAGCCCTGATGGCTTGATTTTTGAATGATCTGCAAAGTATACTGCTCCATCAACATTGTCAGTGAAATCTTCAAAAAAATCTTTTCTATGAGTCATGTGACAGGTTTCTCCTGAATCAAGCAACCAATCATTTTTCCAGGAAGCAAGTGAAGCATGAAACAGATCTTCATTTACTCCAATGTTACATTGTGCCTCAACATAGTGAGCGGATTCAAGTGCTTTACCTTTGTCTGTATCATCAGTTTTACCTTTCTGTTGGTTTCTTTTCTACGAAATTTTGGCCCATGGTAGCTTGCATGTGGATGCATCATGTGATCCATTTCTTTTGTAGCGAATACAGTGTAAATCTACCTTTTCTCCTTGAGAATGTCTGCCCCCCCGCCTCTGAAATATCTTCCTCTTCCTCTTCGTCCACCTCTTCCTCTTGTAGAATCTTGAGCAGGATGTTTTTCTTTATGAGCAAGGCACATAGTCTCTTCAGAAGACTCAGGGGTTGTCTTCTTTCCAAAAGCTTTTTCTCTTTCAACAAACTTTCTCACCAGAGAGTCAAAGGTCATATCTTTGAGATTTCCATTTGCTTGCAAAGACTCAAGATAATTGGAGTAAGTAGGATAAAGTGCCTTGAGAAAAGCAATAAGAGGGATATCTAGCTCAACCTTAGTGGATTTGATATCATGCATTATAGACTTTATTTCATATGCAAGAGCAAGAGGATCATTATTTTGCAGTTCAAGAGTGAAGAGTTTAATCATGAGTTTGATGACTTCAAGTGTAGAATGTGAGTCATAGAGTTCTTTCAGCTTTTGTAAAGCTTCAAAGGCAGTTGAATATGATGAAATATGGCGACTCACCTCTTTATTTACAAATGCTGCGATTAATGCATAAGATTTGCTGTTCTTGTTTTCCCAAATGACGAGCTCTTTGTCTGAGGTAGGCTGTACAGGGTCATTATCTCCTTCTCCGACACACAATCCTTTCCACAACTCATTGAAGATGAGGGTGTGTTTTATCATCCGGGACCAATCAGGATAGTTCTCCTTGCCAGTGAGAACTATTCTTACCATAGAGATGATTGAATGCATTCTGTAAAAAAAATACTTCTGCTGATATACAATGAAATTGTACTCAAAAGGGCAAAAAAATTTCAAATACTTTATGCACTATATTTTCTTCAAATCCCTCCAATGTTTATAAAATCATCCTCATATAATATATCCAACATATAACTGGACCATTCTATATACCATATCGCCTCTTTTTTTTTTTCTTTTAAACAAGAGATCAACGCACATATAAAGTTAACAAAGGACCAACACAAAACTCAATTTAACGCTCAAATCAACAACGTCATATGCTGGAACTGTTATCCACCATGCAATGCATGGAATATGATACACCAATGCAAAGAGCAGTTAAATTTACCAATACAAAACACAACGCTTCAAAAATTAAACACTTTGCTGGACTCCACATAACTTGTGACTATACGCTGGACCATTCTACAAACTCAGTTCAATACCATATACCATTCAACGTTAATGTATAAAGCAATACAGGTATATCAGAATGCAGTACCCCCTTCAACGCATTCAACGCATTCAAATGGAAACCATTCAATAAAATGTTATGGGACAACGTTAATACACAACCCATTCAAACGCACAGGCATATAAACCCACAGCTTTAATACTCAACTCATTCAAATGCATAGGCATATAAACCCACAACGTTAATACTCAAACATTCATTCAATAATTCAAACGTCGATGCCACTTCCATACCACATTCAACAGTTACCATGGTAGGAAACACAACGTTAATACCATTCTATACATACCGCATTCAATATATCAAAATGCTGCGTTAAAATGGGACAGAGTTACCACTCAACAATTCAAACACATTCAACATGATATTTGAACAACGCATATACCAAAGTCAGTTTCGACGCTTATACCATTCAAACGCATAGCACTAATATTCCACAGCGCACAACATTTCAACAGCCATTCAATAACGAATTCAATACCACATACCAGGAGCTGGACCTTCATCGATGGTGGCATATCTCTGCAGTGGCACCATCAGGCCTCAGCGCTAAAACAGGAAATGACAGTGCTATAAAAAATTGACAGTATGGACAGATGTGCAGTGTTGGCAAAGGAAGGTTATTTCAGGACAGAAGGGAATAAGGCAGAGGCAGAGGCCAGGACAGAGGAGTTACAGGAGCATAATAGCTAAAACAAGGAGCTGGCTTTGATACCATATCAGGCCAGGCAGTAACTCCACAAAACAAACAACTGATTCGTATATTATTCCATAGGTAGGTCATTGTTATATACAATAGGGAGTGATTGTTCAGTCCATCTCCCGATGACTGTTCACATTCCTAATTTAATTATTTACATAAATCCCCCCAATCATGAAGATTAGGTTTCAACAACCATAATTTCACTCTTTCCTTTAGATTTAGGAAAATCTATAATAAAATCCATTAAAACCTCTTCCCAATGCTGGCTTGGTTTGGCTAATGGCTAAAGGAGCCTTGGGGTATTGATAGTCTCTCCTTTATTTTGTTGGCATACCAAACATTTTGCCACAAATTTTTGCACATCTGCTTTAAGACCTTCCAAAAAAATATTTCTTGATCCTATGGTATGTCTTCAAGAACCTCAAATGTCATCCTATAGGAAAAGCGTGTAATTATAATAGAAGCTTTAGTTTGAGTTGAGAATTCTTACACAATTATAAGCGATCTTGATACCATAACAAATCATTTTTCCATGTAAATTTTCTAACGCGCTAGGGTCCTCCTGTAGCTGCTAAATGGTCTTGCATATATGATATACCAAATATCACACTTAGAGGGGGGTGGGGGATGAATTAGTGTGATGAAAAACTTACCATTTCAAAACATCTTATCAATAAACAATCATGTAGCAATATACCATAATAATTTGCATGATAACATTAAATAAAACCATGGGTCAGGAAGCCATAATCACATCAATGCAAGAGGATACAAGATTTTATGTGGAAACCCTTGCAGGAGAAAACCACATATTTAGTTTCTCCTTCTTCTTTAATTCATTACATAGATTTTCAGACACAGGCTTGTTGGAGGTACCTACCTCCTTCAACTCCATGTGGACCACTTTGCATAACATTTCAAACTGGATCCACATGCTCCTTCAAAAAAGGTCTTCAAAATTAATTATGTTGTTGTTGTCACAATATTGTCATCAACCTGTCATATCATGTCCATACCTTGTTATGTTCACCAATTTGGTCACATAAAATTCTTCTCCAAACCTACTCTGTCCATATACACAACACTCACTTCCACCTTCTCATAAGCCCTCAAGACACATAGCCCTGATTCTAGACATAAAAGATATATCATTAAGGCCTTCATGCCTTAAAAAATGTCTACCACTAAATCTTGATCATCATGCTTCTTCCATAATAAAATTTGGCTTTGAAATGAGCCTAGAAATCCCTAAAAACCATACAAAATAAAAAATAAAGTGTTTGACATAATGGCTCTTTTAGGGTGCATTCTATAAAATGGTTGTTTTTGTCAACCCTTCTAGAAAAAGTGCTTTTTTGGCTTAATCGTTCGACAAAATGTGCTTTTTCCGACTTCTTAATCATTTGACAAAATGTGCTTTTGTAAGCAAAGTAAAAGTAATAATAAAAATTAATTTATGACCTAACCACGTTTGAACTTGAGACCTCGACTACCCACTCTCGATCCAATACCAACTGCGTTATTTGGTGATGCTTACAATGCTAGACAATTGAACTAGTTTTGATAGATTTTGTAATGCTAACACAACATGATAGGTTTCATTTTTGTTGTTACGATGATGCTACTCTATTTTGTATTGACAAATACTTTTTTTTCCTCGATGTCATTTTCAAAGGTCAACATGGTTGTTGCTACTTAGTGAAGTCAACCAAGACTAATGTGTGAGCAAGGATCAAGCCACTTTTTGACAATACAACCAACTCAAATATGACAATTACGATTCCCAATTTTGGTCTCTTGCTAGATGAAGATGTTGTTACAACCTTTATTTTATTTTCAGCAAATTGTTGTAATATGTTAAACAACACTCTCATTCTAGAGAACCTAAGAATCGATATATTCTCATGGTTGATTTTGGCACCAAAATTAGACTTGATGTAATCATATAAGGACAAAAACACTCTGCCTCATGTGGGTAGTGGCACCATCAGTTTTTGGAGAACTATGCATCTTGTAAGTTTTAGAAGTTAATGCAATCTTTGATGGGTTCATGGTTTAACTGTGATTATTGTTTTAGCTCAAGAGTTGTGAATCACCAGCTCCCTCCTAAAGAGGAAGGGGCCTCCTCGTTAAAAAGGATCATTGTTTTAGAGAGGTAGTGTAGCAGTTGTATTTTAATTCATTTGTATATTATATTTAGCATTAGCTAGTTATTACTGTTGCATACACTTATTGATACATCGTAGTTATTGATTATTAACTAGGTGCAGAATACTTGATTATGATTGTTCATGTGATAACATAGTCCCTGGATTGATCCCTTTTAGTCATGTCCTGCTACTATTTGATTGCAATTTGCTGCTACATTTTTAAGAGTTATTGTTGAAACAAAGTATTAAATTGATTGTTGTCATATCTGTTATAGTGTATTATGTAGTCTGGATGAGTGTGATTGGTTTGTTGGTTATGTGATTATAATTGAATGGTTTATTTAATTTGTTTCTAGGGTGCTAATTCCTTTTCTTGCAAGAGTGATCTAAAACAGTCTTGTGATGTTTTATTCTACAAGCGTGACTTTAATTCCAATGTTGTGTGTAGAGTGATTAGTTACTTAATGGCTTGATAGTAATGATTTTGGTGTGTAAGAATGAAGAGTGACATCGACCTTTGTTTTGATTGAGTTCCTTGATCTTATATAGAAACTTTGTTATTGACCAATGTCATCTATTACTTGCTAGTTGCATATATTTTGCATAATAACTTTGAAAAAAATTCCTACTACGGTTGAACATTTTTGTGTGTGTAATTAGTTTGTTCTATTAAAATACAATTAACTCGACCAACATTTTGGCGTGATTCTTGAGGAGTTTATTCAAAGTGCATAGTTCTAACTAGCTTTGTTTCTTTTCTTGGATGCATTGTTGAATAGAGTGCAATAGAAGTGTTCCTAATTGTGAGGTCATAGTGTGGTAATATGGGAGGTAAGAACCTACATAAGGAGTTAGGATACATAGGTTGCAAAAATAGAGAAGAAGAAAAGTGCATTGTCACAAAAATACTATTTGTGCAGGGAAAATAAGACGTGGAGAAAGTAAAAACCAAGATCTACGATGAGTAACATTTATTCCGTAACTGACCTCAAAAGTTGAGGCAAAATCATCTGCCCCGAGAACAAATTATCAGAAAATAAGAGCCCATAAATTATGCACTACTGAAACTATTCCTAAAAAGATGGAATCCGTTGTAGCTTAATCCTGTACAGTGAAGGCATCAAAGATTTTGTAACCAAAATCTTCTAACAAAATAATTTTTTGTTAAACAAAATGTTGGAGTTTTTCTATTGAAGATTATGAGGCATTTGGAGCATCATTAGTTAACCAAGCTACATGACAAATTTTATATTTTCCTATTTAAAAGAGAAAATTATTAAATTTGGAACCATAAATAAGTTTTTATAAACCATATTGGTTTTCTCAATTGCTTCCACAAAGAAGGTTGTTTAAAAGGAGAAAAATCTTGAATTTGGGCCCATAAATCAGTTTTTATAAATGATATTGGTTTTCTTAGTTTCTTCCACAAAGAAGGCCTTTTAAATAAATAAAAAATTGGCTCAAGGCCCAAGTCTGTGCCATACATTTAGTTTATGTCATATATGTAGGCCAAGCAATTACAACAATCTCCACTCATGAATTACCAAACCCCACAACCAACGCTAATACAATGCACCAAGAGGAAGAGCCCATGGCCAAGTGGGACTAGTGTTATATGTGCACATTGCAAGCCAAAATTTTACGAATGATGGTAAATATAAAATTCATAGGAAAATGTCATTTTATGGATGTGGGATATTTTGTTTCCAAAACCAATATTATCTATAATGTGCATGGTCATAATGCGGTCTATTTGTTTTATTGTTGTTATGAAATGGACAGTATCGAGGCTAATGAGACAAATATGATCGATGCTTGGATTTAAAGCCTTTCACATGGAGATAATTCGAGCCCTCCATCCGATAGAAACAACAAATAAATGAAATTTACTCTTAGTTTTTCAGTTTTTTGTCTTTTGCAATTTAATCTTTTTATTATTTAAATTAATCATGAGCGGACTTACTTTTTGAACAGTTTTCTCACTTAAATACATTACTAAGGAACCAATGTAACTGTCTCAAATGTCTCTAAAAGCATCACATTCTAAAATGAAATGTTTTTCCTGATTCCACTGTCCGTAAGTAGAAAAAGTACACATCCGCTCTTCCCAAGCTTCTTTAGGTCTTTTCCACCGACCTGTTCCGCACCATAGTTGATGCGAGTTAGTTCTTAATTAAGCAATAAGTATCCCACTTGAAGCCAAATAAGAGTCATGAATAAAGTCACGCCGAGTCCTACCATGCCTCTACATAACTCATGTTTATTTATTGGTAGAATCTTAGTGAGCATATCAGCAGGTTTCCTACCTGTATGGATCTTTTCCAAGGATAACTGCTCTTCCTCCAACACATGCAAGATCCAATGGTACCTTAAGTCAATGTGCTTGGTTTTTGAGTGAAATGCTGGGTGTTTCACCAATTGAATGACACTCTAACTATCACAATATAGCACATACTTGTCCTGCTATATTCCTATCTCTCCTAGGAATCACTACATTCACAACATCTCTTTACAAGCTTCTGTTGCAGCTATGTACTTTGCTTCTATTGTAGAGAGAGCTACTATTCTTTGTAGTCTTGACACCCAAGATACTACTGCACCTGCAAATGTTACAAATAACTTGTAGTGGACTTTCTGGTGTTCATATCTCCAGCCATATCTACATCTGTAAATCCTTCAAGAATAGTCTCATTATGACCAAAACATAAACAATAATGACTATTACCCTTGAGATACCTTAAAATCCATTTTACTTTTTGCCAATGTTGTTACTTGCTCACTACTCCCACTGAATATGCAATGTCTGGTCGTGTGCATACCATGGCATACATCAAGCTGCCAACTGCTGAAGCATAAGGAATATTACTAAAATCTTCCTTCTCCTTGTCATCACTAGGACATAATTCAATACTCAACTTGAAGTGGGCTACAAGGGGTGTACCAACTGACTTGGCGTTCTTCATGTTAAACCTGTCAAGCACCTTCTTAATAATTTTTGACAACCACAACCTTTTGTTTTCCCTGTCATGCATAATCCTCATGCCCAATATCTGTTGTGCTGGTCCCAAATCCTTCATTACAAATTTGCTACCCAAATCTTTCTTCAACCTATTGATCTTATTCTTATCATGCCCAACAATAAACATGTCATCCACATATAAAAATAACATGATATACTTTCCTTGATCATACCTCTTGATATAAACACAATGGTCATCTTCCAACCTGTGAAAACCATGTTCCAACATGAATCAAACAAATTTCTTGTACCATTGTCGAGATGCCTGTTTCAACCCATAGAGACTCTTCTTCAACCTGCAAACAAGGTCTTCTTTGCCTTTTTCTATAAAGACTTATGACTGCTCCATATAAAGTTCTTCCTCCAATTCACCATGAAGGAAAGCAATTTTTACATCTAATTGTTCACATTCTAAGTCTAAAGCAGCAACTAGACCAAGAATGACTCTAATGGATGACATTTTAACAACAGGTGAGAAAATGTCAGCAAAGTCAATACCTTGTTTTTGGGCCATGCCTTTCACCACCAGCCTTGATTTATATCTCTCCTTCTTTTCGTCACCTTAATGCTTAATTTTGTAAACCCATTTGTTTTATAAAGTCTTTCTACCTTTTGGGAGGTTTACCAACTCCCAAGTTTTATTTTCCAACAAAGAGTTCATTTCTTCTTCCATTGCTTTCTTCCATTCTTTACTGTGCTCAACTTTACAAGATTCTTGAAAACAATTAGGTGCACCTTCATGAGTCAACAAAATATAGTTTGAAGGAGGATACCTTTGTGAAGGCTTATGAGGCCTAGAAGATTTGCGAACCAACTATGGTGGTGCATTATTAGGTTGAATCTCCTGTTAAGGTTCCTACAAGATTCCTTTTTCTTGGTGTTATTCATTTTCCATTGTTGTTCTTCCTCCTCTTGAATTTGATATCCATTTTATTGCATTGGTGGGATGTCTTCATGTTCTTCAAACCTGTCAATAACTTTCTTGACCTCCAACTGACCTAAAATCTTCTTGAACATTTTTGACCCATTAAATATAACATCCCGGCTTCTAATAATTTTATGTTTGATTGGATTCTATAGACAATAACCAAATTCTTCATCCACATATCCCAAAAAAATGCATTTCATAGATTTATCATCTAGCTTAGTTCTATTTTCTCTGGGAATATGTACAAATGCTTCACATCCAAAGATTTTCAAGTGAGAATAATTCAAATTCTTACCAGTCCAAACTTCTTTAGGGATACCGTCATCCAAGGCTGTAGTTGGAGATCTATTTATGAGGTAGCAAGCACTCTTTACTGCTTCAGCGAAAAAATTCTTCTCCAAACCAGAATTGGACAACATACTTCACACTCAAGCACTTATGCCACAGATCTGCTGAATTTCCTTCTTTTGTGACTGCCGCCAAATCTGATTTTCCTATCAATGCTTTCAATGTGTATAATGTTCTTGTCTTGGGTCCTTTGGGCACAACCAATGCTCCTTTGCTAATTTTCCAGCCTCCTTTTCCAAAGGTTGTGGAATAGCCTTCATCATCCAGTCGTCCCATAGAGGTCAAACTCATGTGTATTTCTGGTACATGCCTGACCTGTTTCAATAATATATCTTGTCCATTCTTCATCTTGATTTGGACATCTCCCACTCCAACAATACTACAAAAAATATTATTCCCCAAATGCACTCTACCATAATCACTAGGATTATATGCAACAAAACTATCTTTGCATGGGGTTACATGATGAGATGCCCCAAAGTCAAGAATCCAATCAAAGCTACTACTAGATGTATATACACATGCATCCTCTACTGAAACAATAAACAACACATCACCATCTGTGGCTACAACAGTAGTGTCACCTTTATTTGTGCTGGATGACTTGTGATTTGTATTGGCTGGTCTCTGATCCTTTTGTCCTTTCTTTCATAATCGACATTCTTTATTCATGTTCCCGAGTTTTCCACAATGAAAGCAGATGATCTTGCCCCTCCTTGATTTTGATCAGCCTCTCAATTTTGATTGCCCTTGTCGGCCTCGATCAATTATCCTACCACGATTAGCTAGAGCTAGATCTTCTCCTCCTTGGTTTTCCACGATTGACTTGCATCACAGCGTCTCATTCATTACACTGCTACTAAAATCATCAAACTTCAGTGTCCCTGCAATTGTTGAAGTGATCATAGCTACAATTAAATTTTACCAGTTGTCTGGCATAGAATACTATAACAAAATGGCTCTAATTTCATCATCTAAAATGATTTTGACAGAGGCAAGTTGATTAGTAATATTATTAAATGCATTCAAGTCATCAGCAACTAAAGCACTCTCCTTCATCTTGAGACTATAAATCTTCTTCATTAAGAACACTTTGTTTGATGTCGTGTTCTTCTCATATAGATCATGGAGCTTCTTTCATAATCCTTCTATCATCTTTTCTCCGGACACATTGAATACACATTCTTTGCTAGATATTGGCGGATTATTGCAATCACCTTCCTATCTAGCTTATTTCACTCTTCATACGTCATTGATGAAGGTTTTTTTGTTGTTCCCTCAATCGAAAAATACTAATCCTTTAAAATCAGTATATCCTCCCTCTGTGATTTCCATAGGGAAAAATTAGCCCTGCTTAAGTTCTCCATATCTATAAATGTTGTCTCCATTTTCAATAAAATTCACGTTCCAAAAAAAAACCCCACTTAAAAATAAAACTTTAATTATTACTCTTTTAAACTTTAATAATAGTGACCTTTCCCCTTTTTCAAAATATTATTTTTAAAATTTCCACATAATTATATATGTTTCATAATAAATATAAAAACATATATAATATTTGAACTTTTATTTATGATAAAGACATAAACACTTCACATATACGTGGAAATGTTGATTTGAAAAAACACTTCATATATAAGTGGCTAAGTGGCCTGTACGTAGACACGTCCATTTGAAAATCTTACAATGTAGCATTGAACTCCACGTTTCACACTCCAACGTCAACAACTGTCCTCCCTTTGTTGATCTGGGGTATCATCAGATGTGCTATAGCCATGAAAATTGGTGGAGAGGCTAAAGCACATGAGATCTCCAAGATCTAGAAATGGTTTGGGCAGATTCTAACCGATTTGGGAGATATTAAAATAATTAATATTTTTAATGGAGTTCCTAAGTCTAAACTTAGGAAAAATAAAATATTAATGGGTATTAATATAAAATATGGTTAGAAGGTTCCAAAAGTCATGGATCAATACAAATCTAATCTTAGCCATTGATTAGAGATTTAATCTCGACCGTTGATGAACCAACGAGACTTAGGAAAAATAAAATATTAATGGGTATTACTATAAAATTGGGTTAGAAGGTTCCAAAAGTCATGGATCAAGCCAAATCTAATCTTAGCCATTGATTAGAGATTTAATCTCTGCCGTTGATGAACCAATGAGAAAAGTATAAGAGGAGGCTTGAGGGTCAGTTGGAGAATACACAAGAGTGATCAGTCATTTGATTTTCTAGAGCGGGGTTTGCTAAGAGAAATCAAATCAGTGATCAACAGCGAGGGGCAGTGAATACATAATAGAGAGGCAAAGTTGGTACTATAGAAACAACGCAGAGCCCAGAGAGGTTGACGCAGAGGCAACTGGGTGCTACGCAGAGGCAGCTGACAGCTGCACAAAGCCAAGAAAGGCCAATGTGGGTGACGCAAAGGGCCTAAGGGTTGACGCAAAGGCTTCAATATTTGCGCAGAGGCTAGAAGAGCTAACGCAGGGCCAAGAGGCAATACTGGGAAGATTTTCGTGGGGAAGACTAGGTGCTGATGAGCCAGGAAGGGTGACGCAGAGCAATGGAAGCTACATTGTTGTTGTGGGATCGTTCATCCAGTGGTTGATCAACCATAATATCTATCTCCGAGAAGAGGTACTACTGCCGAGGGCATTCTCTATTGGGTGAGCCATTTCTTGCACCCTAGTTGTCTTCTGAAAACTACATAATAATAAAACCCTCTGAATATTTGCACCGTTTTTCCTGCATTGGTTTTTCTGGGGACATTGGTCCAAAAATAACAATGTCACTTATGTGCTTGTTTTCTTTCAGTTGATGATCTATAGATGTTGATACTATATTTGTGTTTATTTTCAATATTTACATGGTAAATAACTTGTTAAGTATTTAAACAAGTAGGAAGAAATAAACCCGATAGTACAGGAAGAATTTCTAACGGTTAAACTTAGAAATTCCAACATGGTATCAAAATGTGGTTGTAGATCACAAGATAATTGAAAGTATCAGTTAGCAGAGCAGTAGCAAGATATTTAGTTGTCCCAAGTGACAAAGCTGATCTGTGTAGAAGGCGACAAAGGAAGGAGTGACGCAGAGAGACCGCGTCATCGGTCTAGGCTAGAGAGGCCAACATCGAGGCTGTGGGAGGAAAAATCAAGCTCATGCAGAGCCATGTAGAGGCCAAGAGGGATGTTGCAGTTCGCTGAGGGAGCCGATTTGCCGGTGTCGGGATTGCACAGAGCCAAGTGGCTCAATCCTTCCTTTGCTGGGGCATAGGAGGCTGTGGGAAGTTTGCAGAGCGAAGCTGGTGGGGTATTGTGGTCAGAATTGTACCTAATAGGGCAAGACCAAGGTAGAGGGAGTTGCTGCCGATGCAGATTTCCAGCCAAGAAATTCGGATCAGTGTTGCAGTCGCACAAAATATCGGAGTGGGGCAACTTGATGTTGGCAGAGGGATTTCCAGAAGGGAAATCAAGACTCAGAGGGAGTTGAACCGAGAACTTCCAGATGAGAAGTTGAGAGACTCAGTAGGATTCGAACAAAGGACTTCCAGGAGGGAAGTAGAGAGATTCAGAGGAGTTGAAAGAAGAGCAACGAGATGGACATGAATGGGTTGAGAGATCAGGATAAGCTGGACGAAGCATCCAACTTTGTGGTTTGGAAGGCCAGGATCTTGTCCATTCTAGACAAACATCGCCTTAAGGGCTTTGTCACGAGAGTGATAATTGTCCCAGTTGACCCGGTAGCAAATGAAAGGTACAAGTAGGCAATATCGAAGGCTAAGTGTATCATCCTTAATGGGGTCAAGGATCATGTGGTACCACATATTGCCGAGAAGGAAAAGCTAAAGGGGATGTGGGATGCCTTGAAGACATTGTACCAGCATACTTCTGTGCAGAAGAAGATGCTCCTAGAGAATCAACTAAAGGCATACTAGATGCAAAAGGGAGAGCAGATAGATGTCTTCCTTGGTCACTTGAAGGAGATCCGTGACTAGCTAACTTCCATAGGGGCCACGCTGGATGAGGAATTGATGGTGAGGACCACATTGAATGTAGTCTCAAAGGATTGGGAGGTATTTGTCTAGAGCAGAAAGGGTAGGTCGAACCTTCTAGATTGGGAGGAACTGTGGGCGGCTCTTTGTCAAGAAGAGATCAAACGGGTGACCAAGGTTGGGAGTAGTGGAAAAGGGGTCAGAATCAAGAAGGAGGAAGAAGAGGATGCGTCTCTAGCATCTGCGAGAAAGCAGGAGAAGAGGAAGAAGAAGGACCTCTCAAAGGTCAAGTGCTTCCATTGTGGGGAACTGGGTCATTTTGCGAACTAGAGTCCTATGAAGAAGAGTAAGGGAGAGGCTTTAGTCTCGAAGGCATCTCCAATGAAGGCGGAGAAAAGTTGAAGAGGGTCATGATTGTGCCATGAGTGCTCATGTGCCACTTGAGAAGAAGTGGGGAGAAATCGAGTTGTAGTCAGGAGGACTACAAGCGATGAGGGGCAGGATCCTTGAGGTACCCAACTTCTTGGATTATACCTTGCTATGGGAGCCCTGAAGTGAGAGTAGTAGGACTAGTGGATGCCAGTAGAAATGGATGCGATGAAGTGGAGAGAGTGCTACACTGCAGAAGTCTCAGGACAACGTGATGCTAGCAGGATGCAAAAGTGTGAGAGACATGGGTGTGTTGCACTAGTGTAGGATGGCATAGAGAGGTGTGCAATGGTGTGAGATGCAGTGAGTTGTTGAAGCAGCGTAGAGGTCAGTAGAGGAAGCACTTGTTAGCGGCAAAGGGAGCTTCAACATCGGGTGCGTTTCTAGCCTGATAGGGATGTCAGAAGTTGGGTGGATTAGTTACTTACTTCTCAGTAACTGAGTCGCAGTGCAATAGCACAATGCAACATGATGAGAGGGGATGCAGTGCAGATGCAGTGATGGGAGGATGGGCAAACAACAACACAGATGCAGAGGGAGTTGTCATACGAATGTAGCAATGGTAGTGGCAGTAGTACATGATGCAGTAGTGCAGAGGATGATGGGCGGGGAGGCCTAGCATCAGCACAGGGACCGGTGCCGAATAATCAGGGTGATGCTCAATGTGGAGTATTGCTAAAGCATAGTTCTCACTAAGAGGGAATGTTGATTTGGGGTAGCATTGGATGTGATCTAGCCATGAAAATTGGTGGAGAGGCTAAAGCACAAGAGATCTCCAAGACCCAAAAATGGTTTGGGCAGATTCTAACTAGTTTGGGAGATATTAAAATACTTAATATTTTTAATGGAGTTCCTAAGTTTAAACTTAGGAAAAATCAAATATAAATGGGTATTAATATAAAACTAGGTTAGAAGGTTCCAAAATTCATGGATAAAGCCAAATCTAATCTTAGCCATTGATTAGAGAGCTAATCTCGGTTGTTGATAAACCAACGAGAAAAGTATAAGAGGAGGCTTGAAGGTAAGTTGGAGAATACATCAGAGTGATCAATCATTCAATTTTCTAGAGCGAGGTTTGCTAAGAGAAATTGAATCAGTGATAAGCAAGGAGGGGCAGTGAATACATAGTAGAGAGGCAGAGTTGGTACTAGAGAGATAGCGTAAAGCCCAAAGAGGTTGACACAGAGGCATCTAGGTGCTACGCAGAGATAGTTGGGAGCTGCACAGAGTTAGGAAAGGCCAACGTGGGTGACGCAGAGGGTTTGAGGGCTGACACAGAGGCTTCAATAGCTACGTAGAGGCTAGCAGAGCTAATGCAGGGCCAAGAGGCAGTGTTGGGAATATTTTCGTGGGGAAGACTGGGTGTTATTGAGCCGGGAAGACTGACGCAGTCCCTATCAGAGTGACATAGAGTAGTGGAAGCTGCAATTTTTGCTATGGGATCATTCATCTAGTGATTGATCAACCACAATATCTGTCTCCGAGGAGAGGTACTACTTCTGAGGGCATTCTTTGTTGGGTGAGCCATTTCTTTCACCCCGGTTGTATTTTGAAAATTGCATAATAATAAAACCCTCTGAATAGCTACACCAGTTTTCCCGCATTAGGTTTTTCCTGGGACATTGGTCCAAAAATAGTTGTGTCACTTGTGTGTTTGTTATCTTTCAGTTGATGATCTATAGATGTTGATACTGTACATGTGTTTATTTTCAGTATTTACATGGTAAATAACTTGCTAAGTAATTAAAAAAGTAGGAAGAAATAAACCATATAGTACAATAATAATTTCTAATGGGTTAAACTTAGAAATTCCAACACCCTTCCCTGTTGGTCCTCATCCAATTTGTGATGGGCCTTTCAAGCCAGGAGCTCTACCCTATCCAGCATATTTTCAGAACAAAGAAATCTAACCGCTTCTTGCAGAGAACAGGCGACTTGCTGCTACTCAGTAACGATTTCTTGCAAAGAACAATTGCAGAGGCTACTTGTTACTGCTTAATAACAACTTCTTGCGGTGCTGCTAAGGAGGAAAAAACTTTGACTGGGATCTGGCGTACTGCAACAATTTAGCAGTTAAAAAATCCATGACACATCCACGACACTTTGTATATCACTGGCTCTAGTATGAGTTGTTAGAGTATAGAGAAACACAACAAAACATTAGCAGATGCAACATAATGTAAAAAAATGTGGGAGACAACGCAATTTCTGTAGACACAGAGAGAAAACATGAATACACAAAATATATTACTAATGGAGAATGAAATCACTTCACATCACAGGCCTTGGCATTTTTATTGCAGTCCTTGGCCATAGAAATTACAAATTAATAGAGGGGGAAGGAAGATCTAGCATTCTGCATGTGATTCTAATGAAGATCTAGAAACTAATAGCGGTGTGGTAGGTTTGGTGCGAGTGAGGCAGTGATGGGTAGGACGACGGAGTGTCGGGGAGTCAATGCCGACATTAGCACAGTGTGCGTCGGTTTGGCTTCACACTTAATAATAAGAATATTTGCTAATGACTACCATAAACATCATCTTCAATACCACATGGTTTAAGGACACAAAGAAGTTTAACTTCTGGATAACAAAAAAAGGAAACATTGGGTGTGGTTTTCGTCCTTCCTTCATCGTTGCTGTTGATGAGTATTTGATCAGTAGTGCCAACCAATATTGCTTTTTTTTTTTATGTACACTCGGTCTCATTCTAATTTTGGCACTTATGCGATGGAAATTCAAAGACTTATGGTTTTATAAAAAGCATCCTGGTCCAAACGTCAAGATTAAATGCAACAAGCAAGAGGCAAGATGTTAGTATTGGCCATACCATAATTCAAAAGAAAAAAACAGTGTGGGGGTCACAACAACAGGCCTGCACAAACCATTAATTACGTAACTCACAGAAAATTCAAGAGAATTAATCAAGGTTATCAAGAAAGAAATGGGTGTCCTTGGAAAAATATATTGAGCCAGTGTTTACTATTATTATAAATTACCACGCTCCACGAAGATATATTCTGAAAATAGGTATTGAGAAAAAAGAACCTGTGAAGCTTTCACCTTGTAATAGAAACCCACTTGAACGAAAAACCAATGTCTCTTCATTGGCAGATATGTTGTCGTTGTTAGACAAAGTAGGAGTCCTCTTCAACGGATAGCATTAGACGTCGATATCGATCATTTTTAGAAGAGACCACGAATACAAACTTTGTGTGAAAGAAAACTGAGGCGCTATAAGTCTTGCAAGTACTAGGGTTAGTAACAGTTTTGCCGGGCATCCAAATTATCATGATTTCGCTAATCAAACTATCTATTTGCATCATTTCACTCACCCATTGTTATTATTTTTAACATATTGTTTCATAAACGCACCAAAGTATTGCAAGTACCAACGTTAGTAACGGTCTTGTTGGGCCTCCAAATTGTCATGATTTTGCTCTATTTTCGCATCATTCCACTCACCCATTGTCATTATTCTTAACCATATTTTCTCATAAAATCACCAAATTTCGGCATACATGTTTACATGGTTTATTATTATTATTTCAATTATTTTTAATGAGTTCAGAAGAACTTTGCTTGGTTTTACTAATGATAGTTCTGCCAGTACAAGTTTCTGCAGCGCAATCAAATTTTCGTAGCTATCTCCATGGTTTAGGTAGTAGCACCACTCTAGAAGGAAATATGGCACATGGACATTGTTTCTAAAGGTTCCAATATGGTTTCTTATTGGTCAAATTCCACCCAACTCACAATGTGGACCTCCAACATCAAATCAAAGGAAATATAGCATTTTTGACCAGTCAACTTCAACTGTGTTTTTTGAACAAATGAAAGTGAATTTCGGAAAACAAAAACATGGGTTTTGTTCATCACAGGCCCAATTAGGTTTTGAAAGTGCAGTTTTCTCAAATTCGTTACCATTTGAGATATTTTGAAGGTTCTTTGGAGCCTTATTTTGCATATTACATGGATAAACAATGTTTCAATTCATCATTTAATGCACAATCAACAAAGAGGCCAAAACAAGTTGTTCTTTAGCAAATTCGTGGCAATAAGATCATTATAAATAGATACAAGCTCATATTTTATCCCAAAATCCTTCAAAACATATTTGATTTTATTCTCAAATTGATTTGTTGAGATCTCATGACCATAATTCATGTAATGAAATTCTGATTTTCTAGTTGCTTCAGAAATCTATAAAACATTGTAATATATTTGATAAAGGAGGATATTTTCAATGTATTAAGCTCAAGTTTGAAGTTGTAATTATTTTTGAAAGTATTAAGCTCAAGTTTGAAGTTGTAATTATTTTTGAAAGTTATCATTGTGAAAACTCTGTTTACACGCTGCAAATAATACAAACTCTGTCAATGGCATTCGTGTAATTGTTAATTGGCAATTCTCTTTTGTTGATCTGAATTTTCAACACCTCGCAGTCCTCAAGATAGCCCCTTGGAGATCTGTGAGAATAGTGTAGATGTTTTCCATTTCTTTCATTCAATTTCTTTCTACTCTCTTCTTAAATAACAACTCTATTTCATTTTAATGCTTTGTTGCTTTAGATTGAATTCATTTCATTCTGTTTACTTGTTTGCCTATTTCCTACAGGACAAATACTCGTTAAAAGGCCAGAAACAAACAAAAAGATTTACTTTGACTTTCTTTTCTTAGCTTAGTCTCAGATTTATGTTTAATAGATTATGATTTTATCTAGTTCAAGTTCATTAATCATAAGATTCATTATTCCTGCTTTTTAGATCTATTTCCACAATAATGATAATTGACGTTTATTTTTCAAGTCTCATAGATTAGTGTTGCCTTTAATTCATAGACTAAAATTTCTTTTTGAATTTGATAGATTAGGATTGCCTTTGAATTTAATAGATTAATTTTGATTTCAAGCATAATAAACTAGATTTTATTTGAATTAAAATAGACTAGCATTTGCTTTTATGATTAATAACATAGAATTTCAAAAGCTTTCATAGTTTAGAATTGATTTGCATTGAATCTGCTTACAATTCAATTCTCAATTTGATGTTTTTATCAAATAAAGTCTTTGAGGAAAAAAAACATGTGCATGTGTTTACCAAGATCTCATAAATATAATCTAATTATTTTTGAAGTTTCCAATTCATTTAAGTTATGCATAAATATTGAAAGCTAATCTTCTAGCGCATACGGTGTAGTGTATTTCGCAAGCTCACATATCCAGATTGACATATAAATTCAAGTAATTTAACAGTCAATTAAATTACCCAGCATTTTGGCGCCGTTGCTGGGGAAGTACAAATAGGCATTAACTTTCAATTTCATCTCCTTCTTAGTTGCATCCATTTAGTTGCATAAGATTAATTTCATTTTAGTACCTCCTAGAAGTAGATTCATTAAAAAAAAAAAAAAGCTTCAATCATCTACCACCCCCACTATATCACGTGGTGCAGTAAGAGCCACACATCCACATCATGAATTCATAGTTTTACAAGTAGAAGAAGAGGTGACAAAGGAGGTAGAAGAAATGTCTGGAGATGATGATAATGAGGAAGATCCTTTTGGATTTCACATTCAAGAAACTAATATCAATGTTAATATAAAGAAATCCCTCCACCTGTACTTCCTAACTTCAAAGGTATGAGATCAGAAGACTAAAAAACCGTTCTTTTTGAAAATTTTGAAATAATTTGTAGATCTTATGGCTACTCATTACACATTCAAAAATTGAATTTGTTTCTGGAAAAATTGAAGAATAGAGCTCTTAAATGGTTCATGACTTTAGGAACAAATTCTATAAGGACATGGGATGATATGAAAAGGTATTTTTGGAAAATTATAAAGATTATTGCAAGATGAACCAAAAAGAGGATGAAAGCCTAAACGATTTAGTGGAGAGATTTACTTATAATGTTAAAAGTTTTAAATTGCATGATTTAGGAATAAACACATTAAAAATCTCCTACTAAATTCTATAAAGAATGAATGAATTGATCTTCTTAACCTGATCGGCAAAGGAGATGTCTCTAAATTGTCATTTCAAGAAATTCATGAACTGTGTAAGAACATATCAAGAGGAAAAACAAAGTATGGAAGATTCCCTCAGGATCCCGTTATGGAAAGAGTAAGTAAGTCGACATGAGTCTTGATTAATCAACTGAACTCGACAATTCGCTAGAAATTTTTGGTAATTCAAATGAACAAATTGATATTCTAAGAATGCAAAACAAATAAAAAATTGAGAATGTTGCTTGTTGAAATTTGGTACCAGAGGACAGGTGGTTCCCTTAGGCTTTGATCTTTGGCATAGGGAAAAGTGTCCAAAAGATTTCAATTTTTTTCCTAAAGTGACTTTATATTTTTTATAAAGTTAAAATCTAATTTAAAAGTGACTTTAAGTGATAAAGTTACTAAGTCTAATTTTAAAGTGACTTTTATAAAGTCAATGAAAAATTAGAAAGGAAAAGTGACTTGGAAATAAATGACTAAGTGGGTCTTTATTAAAGTGGGTGAATTAAAAAATAGAAAGTGAGATTTAAATGTGCATTTAATCTCAACCATTGATCTAAATCTATTTCAGCCATTAGATTTAGAGATCACCCAAAAGTCACTTGGATCACCCAAAAGTCACTTGGAGTTATATTAAAGGAGGAAAAGGAGGAAAAGATCATTCATTCTTTCATGAGCAGATTTGGAGAAGGAGAGCAAGAGAGCAAGGGAGATTTCTGGACAAGAAGGAGAAAGAGGCAGCAGTTTGGCACACATACCAGGCAGCTCTTCAGCAAAATCAGAACAGCAGAAAGACAAGTTTCCAGGTGGTCCGTTGGGCTGAAAACGGATAAGTTTGCTTGCTGAAAAAAATCATTTTGCTGTAATTTTTTGCTGAAATTTTCTTGCTGTAAAAAGACATTTTTCAGAAATAAAGAAGAGCTCTCAAACTGGTTTTCCCCAAGAGTTGTAGGGGGTTTTTCCAGGGTCACGTTGACCAAAAATATCAGTGTTTTAATGTGTTTTAATGGCTGTTTATTACTGCTGATTTTTATTTCTGCAATTTCCAGCATTCTGTAAATTTTCCAGAATGTGTTTTCAGCAAATTTATTTTTTCCAGCTTGTTGAATGTATGGTTATGGGAAAGGGCATTTAACTACATGGGAGAAATAAGGAGAAACTGAAAACCGGGGTGGGAAAACAAAAATTTTAACATGGTATCAGAGGTTGAGTGCTGAAGGGCAGTTTGGGACAGCAAAAGAGAAAAATTACAGCTGCTGATTTTTCACTCAGAAAATTCCAGCAAGCTGATTTTTCATAAACAGCAGGTTTTATCTTTTACTACAGCAATGCTATTTTTCAGTTTTAGGACAGCAAGATGTCATTGGGATTGAGGGTGGAGGATAGGTTGGATGGACATACAAATTACAGCGTTTGGAAGGAGAGAATGCAGAGTATCTTTGAGGAGGCAGAAGTCTGGGATATCATGGTGCATACCACACAGACCCCTGTTGTTGTGCCTACTGATGCTACTCAGTTGGCTGCTTATAATAGAAAGAACAACAAGGGTAAGAGGCTGATTCTAGACGGAATCAAAGACCATTGCATTCCTCATGTGAGAGGAAAGAGCAATGCCCATGAGATGTGGACAGCATTGTCCAATCTCTACGAGAGTACCAATGAGAACCGGAAAATGTTTCTGAAGGAGAAACTGAAAAACATTAAGATGGGCAATGATAGTACAGCTGGATATCTCACTAAGATTACTAATGTGAGAGATGAGTTGGCAGCGATTGGAGAGGCCATTCCACGCACTGAGTTGGTGCGGATTGCGGTAAATGGCCTCCCCCGTTCATGGATGAACTTTGCTGAT
>APFE031420221.1:2696-29727 GCA_000404065.3 Pinus taeda | reverse complement strand
ATTTTTGCACAAACCCTAGTTTCTAGCTACAACCTGGCAATTTTCTAGGTTGGGCCTGTGTTTTTCCCTTTTGGACCCTTTACCCTCACTCAATCTCTAAGATTCCACTTTTCCCTGCTTCCTAACATCCTTCCCCACTCCCAAAAATTTCCCCAAAAATTTAGAAGTCCCCTATCCCCTTCATTTCGCTCCATTTCGACAAAATTTCTTGTTTCACACATCGGGACAAGTCGCACTCAAATAATGTTCTAGAGAAATAAAAGATGAATTTTGGGAAACTGAGAGAGGTTTTTGTCCACAACATGCCAAATACGAAAAACCTCCTTCATTTTTTGCACAGGTGTCATAGTTATAAAGAAATGTCAAAAATACCGGCGAGAACGAAGGTGCTCCAAGGACGGTTGGCCAAAACACAAAAACGAAGGAAAATGCCCGATCCACTCCAAATTTTGGCCAAAGCCTCTTTGAATGAGCATGGTACTTGATTGGGGACTCCCAGCCCAAATTTCAAGAAATTTGGAGAAAATTTTGTCATTTGTGAATTTTTTGGGAATTTTATAGGTTTTGGCCATTTGAGGGGTCTCACCCCGTGCGCGACCAGTCATGGGGACAGCTCAGAACGGGGAAAAATCTACATTTTTGGAATTTTCATGAAAAAATACACTTTCCTATGGAAGGGTTTCAAATTTTATGAAGATTTGGGCTCCCAAAAGCTCAAAATACATGCAAATTTTGACTTTCTGCCCCTTTTTTGAGTTGCAGAAAGCTGCCTTGGGAGAAATGACCTTTGAGGGATCAAATCAACTCCAAATGCAGAAATTCTAGTTGGGTTGGATAGTAGACTCACAGAACTTTCCAACGAGCTATCTTGCACCTGATTTGGATATCGGGAAGGCCCTCAAACAGAGCTGCCAATGCGTGCGACCAGTCAAAGTCAGGGGCGCGACCACTCAGGGAAATTTGCCAGTTTTGACCAGTTCGGCCAGCGAAACACTGTTTTCACCTTGGTTGACTTTTGAGGCATGTAAATGATGGATTTTTGTGTAAATTTCATGGCATTTAGATATTTTTACTCTCTTTGACCACTTCTAGAAGTTTCTTTGATGTAAATGGTAAATATTTAATGCATGGATAGGTTTCCTAAGTTTTAGAGGCAAGTTGTTGTGCTGGCCTATTATCTAGTGATTAATTTAGAATTAGTTGCAACAGCTCCTAGGAAGCTGAGCTCGACCCCTAGAGGTGGGGAAAGGAGTTAGACCTTCTATATTATGCCTTCTCTTACTCATTTTCATGGTTGGACTCTAGAGGGAGAAGCTCATTTGTATATTTTACTTGTATCTCTGCAATTTGAGGAAAAGGAAGGCCAGGGTTTTGCAGACATCATTGTGGATTCTTGTGGATTATTGTGCTGATGGTGTGTTTCCTACTTGTCTTTGTAAGTGTGTTTATGTGTTCCATCTCTTATTCTATTGCTGCTAATTAAACAAAAGAAGTGATAAAGTTTGAATTCATGCATGCCATGCTCAGCTTTCAATTTTGTTTAATATTTATGTTTTCCACTGTCTAGAGAGGATTAAAAGTCATTGTTTGCCCTCTTTAGCCTCTCTTCTTTTCTCCTTGATCATCCATCCCAGCTAAAGGCATCAGCACAAACTCCTACCTTGCCCCAAAGACCCACTTGCAAAAACTGAGCTCAATCCCCGCACCCTGAATTGCACTCCCTCCAATTGCCACCAAAAAACCCCAAAAATCCCCCAAATCAACTTTCAAATCAGTTTACTAGCCTAATATCTGTGTTACCTTGATTGGTCATCTCTTCCATTTAAAATTTAATGAGATTGACCGGAGAGAGCCTTCTCATACCCCGTAGGGCGAGCTACGAGGTGAAATGGTTTGATGTTGCCTTGAAGGTTTTCCTTTCTCAGCCTGAGGTGAAATCTAAAGCGCTAACACTCTCGATGGATTTACAAGGTAAAACAAGCTACACATGGTAGTTTGGAGAATCTTAAGGCCATATTTGTGGCCCGTGACTTTTCACATGTAGAGGGGATTAGCGATGATGAGACCTTTGCTCCTGTTGCAAGGTACTCATTGATCAGATCTATATTGGCACTATCAGTGCAAATTTGTTGGAAGATACATCAGATGGGTGTAAAGACAGCCTTCCTTAATGGGATGATTGAGGAAGAGGTATACTTAGAGAAATCTGATGGTTTTGAGACCTTCAATTGTGAGTCGCATGTGTGATGACTCAAGAGAGCATTGTATGGGTTGAAGCAAGCACCTAATTCTTGGTACACCAGGATAGATAACTACTTCATCAGGTTGGGCTTCAGGAAGAGTGAAGTAGATGCGAACCTGTACCACATAATGGTGAAGGTAAAATGTTAATCATTGTACTTTATGTTGATGATCTTATACTGACAGGTGACAATCAAATGATCAAGTCTTGCAAGGAGGACCTTGCAAGAGAGTTTGAGATGAAGGACATGGGGCTCATGCATTACTTTCTAGGCATGGAGGTATGGCAGGGTGATGGGGACTTGTTTGTGTCTCAAGGAAAGTATGCCAACGATATACTCAGGAGATTATGCATGGAGGGAAACAAACCCATGGAGACTCATTTAGCATGTAACTGGCAGAAGGAGGATGCTACTTCAGGGGAAGTAGTTGAAGATACTGTTTACAGGAAGCTTGTGGGTTCACTCATGTACTTGGTGAACAAAAGACTAGATATTTTCTATGCAGTTAACCAACTTAGTCAAGTGATGGTTAGGCTTACCAAGCTGTATTGGAAGGTGACAAAGCATGTGTTGAGATACCTCAGGGGAATTTGTTAGTATGGATTATGGTACAGACGAATAGAGGGAGTGAAGCTTCAAGGCTTGAATTATGTATATTGGGCAGGGAGTCCATCCGACAGGAAGAGCACATCAGGAGGGATTTTCAGTATTGGGTCAACGATAGTTTCTTGGTACAATAAGAAACATAGATTAGTTTCACTTAGTTCGACATAGGCATAGTATATGGCTGTGAGTCAGGCAACATGTGAGGCCATATGGATGAGGAAGATCCTGGTTGGTTTGTTTGGTCAGCAAATGGATCTAACTATGATTTACTGCGATAATCAGAGTTGCATCAAACTCTCTAAAAATATAGTTTTTCATGATCGGTCCAAGCATATTGATATATGATATCATCATCTCAAAGATTGTGTATTGATGTGGATTATATTGTTAGAGTACATTCCCATGGAGGAGCAAGATGCTGACATTTTGGAAAAGGCATTGTCAAGATGTAATTTCGAGATTCACAGAGACAAGATTGGGGTAGATGCTAATCCATTTCTTGTTGAGGGAGTGTTGAGAAATGGAAACAATAAATTCTAGTTTAATGTGTCCTTGAATTAAACTGAGAATTAAAATCGAATTCTATTCTCATAGAAACTTGTAAATAGTTAATTAAGTTTAACTAACTTAATTAGCTTAGGAATTTCGATTTGGAATTATTTCTATATATATGTATATGTTCTCCCTAAGTTTTTGGAGTCCATGATGAGTTTATTTGAGTTGTAATTAGATTAAATCAGTTTACTGAGTTATGGTTAGTTAAATTAGTTCTAACTGTTTGTGGAACTAATAGAGTATTAACAGTCAGTTGGTGCACTGGTGCATCCACAAGTGTTACTCCAATTAATTGAAGATTCCCTCATGAGAAACTTATGCATGTCGGTTCTGAGAAAGATCTAGTTGATACTAAAGTGGAGGGACAATGTACTATCATTTGTATGATTTACTGAGTTGTAAATATCATGCATGGAATCAAGAAAATAACCTAATTTAGGATTGTGCTATTTTTGAAGCATAAATTCCCTTTAAATACGAGATATTCATCTTAGGAATTGTGCAAGAGACTAGGGGCTTGGCAGGCAGCTAAGATTGAGCTTGTGAGGTAAAGAGTTGAGCATACTTGTGTGGAATTGTTCTTGTGAGAACAAGATTTGTATCTTCTCTCATATTTCTAATTAATGCAATACAAATAGTCGAGGTTTTGGGCAGAGAAATTAATGTGTTATGTGCCATTGATTTATATTCTTCTTGTTCATATTGTTTTCATCAATCTATTGGATTCCACTTGTTGAAATTAGAAGTAGATTCTTGTCCTATGCTTTAGTACATTGCATGAGCTTGTGAATCTTCAGAAAAATCTACACCTACCCTTTTATACAAGTTCCTCCTTGAAAAAGGTGCAAGACATATTTTTGAGTATCGACCATCATTAGGGATACTAGCCAATACCGATTGGAATAAATATTAAACTAAGTGGCGAAAATTTCTTGACACTCAGTGTAAAGATACAAAGGAAGCATGAGATTATTTCTTAAGAAAATAATCATGGCTGATAAATACCTCTCTGCAAACCGACATTAAGTCAGATTGACATGGGGGCTAACATATTGTGAGAAATAAAGAAGATAAGTGAAAAGAAAAAAATAAAGTTGGAGAAGTACATGTAACCAACAAGGATTTAAGGAAGAAAGTCAGCTGTGAGGAAACAACAAGAAGAAAATAACCAACCAAATAGTGATTGACAATATAAAAAATCAACTCATATAGAAAAAATAACAAGGGACAAGAGACAACAATGATGAGAGAAAATTAGAGAACAAAAATATAAGAGGAAAAGAATGCAAAATTAGGAGCGTGAGAGTGAAGATGCATGAGACTCCTCACAAGAGTTGAGAGGCATAACATCGCCTACATTGATAAAGAATGAAGATCTACTAATAACACATAGAGAGCAAGGATATGCCATGGAAATTGACGACTCTGGTCCAACAATAAGAACAACTCCAACTATAGCAATAGTGAGTCCCAATGTTCGAGATTTTCTTTAGTCATGAAATTATTCACAAATACTTGCACTTTGGTATAACTAACAAGAAAAAAGAAACTACCAAGAGATAGAAACTCATGACCAAGATCAATCAAACAATAATACTGAACTAGAAAAAGTACTTCATCAACTGGCGAGTCTCACGATTGTAGCCCCCCTGCTACATCTTGTATTTGTTGAAGAAAATCAACGTATAGAATTGATCAACAAAGAGTCATGATCTCGAGGAAGTCAGTTCACACAATATATTGATAAGGTGTGCCAGATGGATGAATCATTATCACAAGTTATCAACGACAAAGAAGAGAATAAGAATACATCATCTAACGATGATATTGAAAATAACAACCATTTAATTAATGGTTTAATATCTTGACCTACACTCTTCATTCAATCAAAATGGGTATGAACCACATACCCATCTATAAAGGCAACAAAGACCCGAAAATTCACTGGTTTGTTTGCAAAAAATTCTGGATTACGAATTATATAAATGATGAAGACAAGAAAATGGCACAGTTCACTTCAATCTTAAAAAAACAAGCATTAACATGGTTTATGAACCTTATAGAGAAGCAATCTAAGTCAAAAAGTGAAATTAAAACTAGTTTTCTTACATTTTTCAAAGCACAAGATGTCAAGCATCCAACAACCCATAAATTAAAGGAAATCAAGTAAAGACCAAACGAATTTGTACGAGAATATGACAAATGATTCAAATATTTGTTGAGCTAGATTCCATATACCATTGACGAACATATTTTAGTTCAATGGTATTTTGCTGGTCTACTTCAGAAAATATGAGGACCACTTTGAATGCATGAAGTTACAAACTGTGAAGAGGCATCGAAATTAGCACAACACATTGATAAGGATGACGAAAGCTAGTTGAATATCTCATTGACTAAAAACAAACTTGATCATTTACAAAACTTGCTAATGCAATTCACTCCCAAAGAACCATATTTGGTGTACAAATCGCCACATGGAAGGAAATACGGAAGATACTTGTATGTTTGTAGATTATTTCGACCCATATGTTCGAAGAATACAATACAACATATATTGTGATAGATTCTAAGTTTCCTTTAACCACCCAACTAAAGACTACCAATACAACATATGAAATGCCAAGCCAAAATGGTGTGATATCTGTGAGGACCATGTGCATTCCACCCAGGAATTTCCACTCAATGGAAAAAGTAAACCCAATTACCATGTTGTCTATCATACTCAGGCTATTGATCAATTTAGTGAATCACCATATTTTGGTGAAAGAGGACGAGGTCGAGGAGGCTATGGAGGAGGATCCAACAATAGAGGACATGGCCATGGTCGAGGCAGAGGGATATTTTATTTATATACTTGTTGGAAAGAAGCGAGAATTGCTATACAATGCCCCTTGAAAGATAAAATTGATTTGCGCTTCTGCAATATGTGTGGTCTGGGTGATCATTCTTTAGAAGATTGCCCTAAAATTATTGAGAAAATATTAAATAAAAAGTTTTTTAACTTATTACAAATAGTTCCTAAGCATGAGATTTTAAATTCCAAAAACTTGCATGTATTCACTAAGATCTGGAGCAAGAAAATATAACAACAATAAAGACCACCAAGTGATTCGACCAGTCAAGAACACAAAGAAATATCCTAATATTCAAGGACAAATTGATATAATGACAAAAGTTGTTAAATTATTTATGAAAGAAATTGAACAACAATCATTATCTAAGGAGATAATCTTGGAATAATTTCTTAAAATATTAAAAGAAGAACATTTTGTTTCTCACCTGGTAGAATTGACGAATATGCTGAGAAACTGCAATGGAAACAGAGAAAAAGGGAAAAATGTTCGACAACTTTCATAAGGAAATCAATTAGAAGACCGTGATCCACAAGTTGACTTAGAAATAAATGAATATATGGTTAGACAAGTTGTGGTGGATTTCGACTCGCAGGTAAAAATTCTTCCAAGAGAAACATGGACTATTATGGGTTGACGAAACTTGCACATAATGACTAATTATCTTAAACTAGCTAACCATAAATTTATTGAACCAATAGGGATGTTGCGACATGTACAAACTTCCATAATGGGGATCTCGATGATAGTCAATTTTTAAGTCATCGACTTAGTCGACGAAATTCATGCACACTCGACATTAGTTGGGCAACCTTGGGGATAAAAAACGAAAGCGACGATATCGTTGGAAAATGATAGAATTAAGTTAAATGGTTAAAATAAGAAGATTATTATCCCCTTATACCCACAAGAAGGAAAGTCTTGGGTTGAAGCTTCTGACCAAGAAGTTGAAATGAGACAACTCTATCAAGTACTACACAAAGATCATGGTAATGTTGAACCAGACGCTTATGGTAAAATTCTGATAGGATCTCCACTTTCCATCAGATAGAAATCTAACACAGAGCTTTATGAATGGAAGATTGAAAATTATGAATCCAAGGAAAAATAATGTTGGACAATTCAGGCCATTCCAACATCAAAAACATGTCCATGTTATTCTATTAAAGTAATACCAATTGTATGAGAATTTTTTTGTCAAGAAACACCCTCTCTACTTTTGACAGACCTAACAAATGATTCCAGTAACATCATTCAATTTAAAGAAAGGGCATCTCCTATCAATCATGTTGAGCAAGTAACAAATTCTATCGAAGAACATGGCAGAATGCAGAGTTTGGTACAAACCTTCATAGGACAATCCATGAGATGATGGGATACCTGTTCGTCTCGTCTTCAAACATGGATGACTGCAACAACATATTTTATGGAACACATCAAAGGGAAAAAGTTATATGCAAAAGTAAACATACCCACTTTTAGCACAAGAAAAGATCCTATCATTCATATTCAAACATGTGAATAAGAATGGAGAAGGATCAACTATAAAGATGAACGAATTTCGCTGCATATGTTCCCAAACAACTTGGATGACCTACTGAATAAATGGTACAAATTGGAAGAATATCATGGTCATTCACTTCAATGGAAAGAATTAAGGGAAAAATTCATCAAGGATTTCGAGTTCAAATCAAATGAATCAAACTTAAAGGATGTAGTTTAGAATATTTAAAAACCAACCGACCACCGAAAATCATTTCGATGCCTTAGTGACTTGTAATTATATATCATGTATGTCTGAACAAAAGAGGGCCAATCATTTAGAAATGGAAGAATCACTTATTTCTGGTAAAATATTTTTCTTGAACAAAAATCATCTTGAAAATTATAAAATAATTCAAACAATATATAAATTCAGTAAACAAGAAGAAGTCGAGAAATTAGAAAAAAATAGATTTTCCACCAAAATATAAAAAACTAAAAGTTGGGGAACAACAAATCGGTGAATCTAAATCACCCGACTGGATGGACACCAAGATTAAAATACACGAATTTAACATGTCGAATGACGATCAACCGAAAATTGCTCGACTTGGTGATTACTGGTTGGAGAAATAAATCATCAAATTTGTCTATCTACTTAAGGAATACCAAGATATATTCACTCGGGATTATAAATATTTAAAGGACAGGTCAAGGAAATGGGAGAAATGAAATTCAATCTCATTCTGGGAGCTAAACTAATAAAGAAAATATCTTATAAGCTCGCGCACAAGTATAAACCCATTTTGAAAAAAAAATTTAAAGGAATGTTAGCCATTGGTATTATTGACCCTATAGAAACATCAGAGTGGGAAAGCCCTATGGTCGTTCAACCAAAGAACATGACCTGACCAGACTACACATTTGCATCGATTATCGAGGATTAAATAAATTAATAGTCACTGACCCATTCTCGACCCCATTTGTTGGTGAAATCATAAATGAGATCACGGGACATGAATGATATTCCTTCATTGAAATGTTCTTAGGATATAATGAGGTACCTATAGTGAAAGAAGATCAAGAAAAAACAAATTTTGTTACTGAATTTGGCTCTTTTTCTTATAGTTTAATGCCTTTTGGATTGAAGAATGCTCCAATAGTATTGTCAAGGATCGTTGTCAAAGCATTCCAATAACATATCTATAAAACAATGGCAGTGTACTTTGACAATTGGACAATGTACACATAAAATATCATATTCAGTGGCTACGACTGCTTAAGAGATATTGTAAGATATGTTTATCCTTAATATAAAAAAAATGCATATTTACAACACCTATTGGAATATTGTTGGGCCATGTGGTTTCAAAGGAAGGGATTAAAGTAGATATGGAGAAAATCAAGGTAATCTTAGATCCGAAGCCTCGTGTAAACTAGAAATAAATTAAAATATTCTTGGGAAATATATGATATTATAGAAAATTCATTAGGAACTACTCTGACATCACTTTTCTGATTGACGAGCTTCTAAGGAAAGATGTTCCTTTTATTTGGTCCAATGAATGCGATGAGTCTTTCGAGTTGTTAAAAAATAAATTAGATGAAGCTCCAATCCTTAAGTTTCCCAATTGGTCCAAACAATTCAACATACATGTTGAAGCATCAAATGTTACAATTGGTACAATCCTAGCACAACCTGATGAGGAATTAATAGACCATCCAAATGCCTATGCGGGTCGGAAACTTAACAAAGTTAAATTAAACTGCTTCGCAATAGAACGTGAAGCTCTAGCAATGATTTTTTCTTAGCAAAAATTTTGACACTATCTCTTGGAAAATCCTTTCATATTTTACACTGATCACAAGGCGTTAAAATGCCTCGTTAATGATCCTGTTCATCAAGGACGAATTTGTCCATGGTTATTATTATTCCAAGAATTCAAATTTGAATTTATTGTATGACCAAGAAAAATAATGTTGGTCCCGACCATCTATCCTGACTAGAGTCTTAGGAGGAACCAACCGATAGGGATGATGACCTTCCAGATGCACATCTATTCAAAATTGAAGCAATTCCATTAGAACTTGCTAAAATTTCAAAATTCTCAGATACCAGAAAAGCACTCGATGATTTATCATACAAGAAGAAAAAAGAACTTTCTATAAAAGAAACACCATATACATTAATAAATGGACAATTATATAAGCTTGGAATTAATGAAATACTTCACATATGTGCTTTAGAATATGAAAGAGAAGCAATCATTGTTGGAGCACATAAAGGGGGAGACAGAGGACACTGTCAAGGAGAAACGACTACACGGAAGATAATGCAAGTAGGACTTTGGTGGCCAACACTATTATGCACGTATCGAGAATATGTACAAAAATGTGATATATGTTAAAGAATGATGCATCCTCTACCAAAACACCAAATGTTGCTACACTCATGTATGCCTTCACTACCATGTGAAATATGGGAAATTGAATTTGTCAGCCCATTTCCCAAAAGAGGTAAGAGGATGTAAGAAAAATATACAATAACTGCAATCAAATATCTAACAAAGTGGGTAGAAGCTAAGCCAGTCAGATCCTCCACTAAAGAAGTTGCAACTAAATTTATATATGAAAACATAGTAACACGATTTGGCTACCCCTCCATTCTTATCAATGAGAGAGGAACAAATTTTGTAAATGGTATAATCCAAGTATTCACAAAGAATTTTATGATCAAACACCATAAGACTACTACATATCATCCACAAGCTAATGGTGCCATTGAGTCATTCAACAAAACACTGCATACATTCTTAATGAAAATTTGTAATGTTGAAAAAGATGACTAGGATGATAAAGTTCAAGTGATTCCATGGGCATATCACACAACGTATAAGAAATTAATAGGAGAAACACATTTAAACTTGTTTATGGCCAGTAAGCATTCCTACCATTTCATTGTTCAACAAATGCTCAAAGTGCGTCAACTTTATTAAAATATAATACAAATTTATAGGCAAAATGACTTAGAAACTTACACCAACTAGAGGATGATCAAATTTATGCCATTTACCATCAATATATCAATAAAAAATAAAAAAAGCATGGCATCATAGGAACCTGTAGGCTAAACATTTTCAAGTTGGTAATTTTGTCCTATTATATGACAGTAAAGTAAAAGGAAAGTTGAAGAAACTCAAAATTGCATGCTTAGGACCATTCGTTTTTGAAGATATCCAACCTTCAGGAGCTATACAACTGAAGACCTTATACGAGCACCTTTCAAATCACATTTGAAGGGTGCACAGATTAATTAATAATATAATATATATCTTATATATATTATATTATTATATATATCTATAATATGTATAGATATTTGTTATAGGTTTTATAGTATATATTACATATATTACCTAATACATATATACTATATTACCTATACATTACATACATATATATATTTTAACATAACATACATACATACATACATACATACATCATATACATAATACATACATTTATTATATATATATATATATAATACATATTAATATCTAGTATTATTTAGATAGGTTAGCCATGGCACAATTGATGAAAAAAGGTCAACAAGTAATAGTAAAAACTAAATTTCTCAAAATAGCTTATGTAAAATTATTAAAGTTACTAAATATTATTTTGTTATTAAAATAAAATTAATAAAATTAATTAAAAAAGTAGATATAAATATATCTGACATAACACTCGGTTCAACAATATTTTTTTTGGAAGGATGCACTAGGTAATTAGACTAAATAACATTATGGAGTAGAAGCTCGACCTTCACAATCTCCTAAGGGTGAAACAAAGTTCAGAATGACATCAATATAAAGATGAATGATAGATATAATGTAGAGGAATAAACCAAATTGAGTCATGAAAGCAACATCTGGTAGAGAAAACACATTGAGTATGATTTGACAGTTCAACAAACGATGAAAGAAATGTTGACTATTCATCTGGGAGTAGTTCTAGAAAATCAACCACGTATAAGAACCCGACATATGACTCTAAAAAAATACGTCACAAAAGAAAAAAAGAGGGACCCATAAGCTAGAGTACTCAAGTACCATTGTCCCTTTCTGACATGTCATACATTCTGCACATACCATTACAGTCAGATGATCAACAAAGGTCACTTCAAAATATTTCACAATTACTACCCACTCCACGGGAAAGGTGGGGAGTAGAAGGCATGCACGAGTATGGGATGATCGAAGAGTCAATCATAAATCAAAGAGACATTTAGAAGGGAAACAAACAAGCGATAAATATGACACATTCAATTCACTAATTTAAAAAGTAAAGAGCACCTTGATTTATTGAAAATGTTGCTTGAAATTGCAATTGACACCCCTTGTGACTTGGACGATATCCCTGATATACCAAGCCTTGTAATTTATCGCTCTAAAATTCTTAATTTTCTTTGAACAAAAGAATTCTGAAATGATTTCTCCATGGAAAAGAAAAAAACCATGTCTGATGAAGAAGATATTACAATCGAGCCCCAAAATAAGGCAAGATTCGACCTCGTTGTGAGAACAGAACTAGAAATATGCATGCATAAAATCAAATAGGATAAGGTTGATGAAACTAAATGGATTTTTTTTTTTTTTTTTTTTTTTTTTTAAAATCTTATCTTAAATGGGCCAATAAGGGATATCAATGGAATGTTTGGATTGATTTCTTAGAAAAAGCTGGCATTTACAACATTCTTGGTGCCTCGTTAGTAGTAGGCTTGTAGGGGATGAAAGAGAAGGCTGCTAAATACCTATCAGTAGGTATCACAACAACAAGATTTGTATGGGTCAGCCACAATCCATCTTTGGTACCACAATCCACTTATTAACTGGGTTACCCTATAAAGGAACCAAGGTGTTTACTACAATCGACGTAAATAAGTGGCTCACAAATATTACTAGAGGTGCATCAGGGAAAAATTCAAGAGGTGTGGTTATTAGTCAAGTTCAAGATCCTCTGGTCAATTGGATTTATGCAATTACCTCCCTATGCGTCAACTCAACTAGTTGAGGTTTGGATGTTAAACTTATAATGCTTGAAGCCATCGGTGAGATAATGAATTATGGTCATGAATAAAATTGGGAATATCATGTAGCCGACCTTGTCAAAGGAAATTTCCAAGACTGCCAAAATTATGGTAAGGCCATTCACTTTCCTTGTTAATTTGGATAGCCATGAAGTCTAAGCCACCCATTGGGGAGGAAAATTTCACTAAAAATATACACCCCTCATGAATAATTTCAGAAATTTTCCCAATAGTTGGTCGGGGAAACCCCAATCATTAAGCCCTAATGAGATTTTCAAAAATTAGCTTTTGAATATTAAGAACATTTCTAACAAATGGAGGGCCCCTCATCATATCTGTTGAGCCCCTCCCCCTTGCTCCCATATTCAATTATGCTTAGATGATACCTACATATGGTATAACAACTTTTCTGAAGTCAATATCATGAACTCATCTACCAACCATTTATTGACCAAATATTTGATGAACTACATTGAAAATCCAACACCAATTATGTCATTCCACCTGTATTTTTTGGCCCATCCCACGACATCATTACCTCTTTGAAGGATGCTGAAGTCGAAGAAGAAATTTAAATTTCCTTGTATTTGCAACCCTTTAAATTCGACCTGTCAGTCCCCTTCCCTAAATCTTTACATAAGTCTACTTGTAAAGAAGTTGTTAGTCCTAAGACTACTCCATTCAAAACAAAATCATCACGGTGGCAAAAAGTGCTAAAAGAAATCAGATTGGATGATCCTGAAAAGCAACAACAATTGGAGGAAGTCATTAAACAAATGCATCTATAAGAAAAAGAAACTAAAAAGACTCAAAAACCTAAAACTTCTTCCATAAAGAGTCAAATCCTAGATGCCCTAGAAAGTTCCAAGGGTGTCTTCTCTAAAAACATTCAGAAAAAAGTGGATGAAGTTTTTCAAAAAACTAAGCACAATGCTAGCTCTTCCCCTCAACAACATCAACACAACGACACTGAAGTCCATTCTCATAATGAGTCAGGCCAAAATACTATGATAACTGAGATTGATTTGAAAAATTATACTCTTGTCCAATCTTCGACCCCTGTTTAAGAAGAGCACCATCAGTTAGACCATGGGAAATCTATGAAGGAACAATTTGAAGAAGAGAAATATGAAAAGGAATAGGTTGAGAAAGATCAATTTGAGAAAAAGAAGTCTAAGAAAAATCAGTATGAATAAGACTAACCCGGAAAAAATCAATTAGAGCATACTCAATTAGAAAAAAACCCAGTCGGGATTGAACCAATGATCCAGGTGGCTACAAAAACGCTAAGGATTCATAAGTGGCTTTGGAAAAGCTCAAAGATAAAAGTCACTGGATTAAAGTGAAACTAGGATCAGATCGAAGATATCGTTACAAGATTTCCAATGGCATGAATGACACCTCAATCCAAGTTCGTATGTAAACGTTATGTCCAGTGAAAGTTTTTGTCAAATTTGGGCCAGTGGCAGTCACTGACGAGGCATCAATTTGGCACTTATAGGTGCACAGATTTTGATGGTCCGAATGGGTGAATTTGTCACCTCTTTAATTTGACCGGTAACTCCAAATTTGGCCGATGGGATTTTTAACTAAATTATTTTATATATATGAAAAAATATTCAAAAAACTAGGTGGCAGGTATCCAACCTCACCACCCAACAAACATATGATATATATACTACAAAACATAATGGGCTAGGGTTGTGGGTGGCTCAGAACCCTCTCGACCGCTATACAATGACCTAATAACTAACCAAATGGCGCATGCCAATTATAACTACAATTACACCATAATGGGGGTCTTGCGGGTTGGAACCCAGGACCTCCCCAACCTAAATTTTAATTTATATGCCACTAGCCAACAGGTCTTTGGCCCTTGGTTGGAAATTTCGCTGCCCAGACCTTACTTATACCTTTACCATTTGCACAATGGGAGGACATAGAACGAAGAGCAGAGATTCGACAAGTGTAATGGCAAATCAAACCGAAGGGGGGAACCCTAATGTCAGGTTCCAAGAGTGGAACCCTGACACAGGGGTATATTTTTGATGTTGAGGAGATTTCTTAGGGGTCTAGAAGTGCTAGTGTCGAAAGGGGTCAACTTTATAGTCATTTTTCACGCTTTTTAGCCAGGAATCCAAATGTGAAGCTCGTTTCTCCAGCATATGTCTACAATTTCAGGCCATCCCAGGAAGTGGAGGTATAAGGTGTCATTTTGTAATTTCTTGTAATTTATTTTTGTTGCCATTTAATGAAAGAGGCCACCCCACATTGATCAGGGCCCAAAGACATAGCCCACATTGGATGATCTCTGTTATCAAATTGTCTGGTGCCTTTGATCTCATGGTTTTTTTTTTATTTCTGGTTCTTTCATGTGTTTATGTTACTTGGTTACATACTCTTTTAAATGCAATGTTGTATGCATCCTTGAAGTAAAACATCTGGATCAAGTTTGGTATCAGAGCAGGTCTTCTTGATGCGAGTTGCATGAGTGAATGTTAACCAAGAACAAGCTCCAAAGAGGAGAAGGGAAACTCAAATCCTTTGATCTCGAAAAGGGTGTGCAACACAAAGATGAAACATTCAAGATGAGGAAGCTCAAATGGAGGAAGATTGAAATTATCACAAGATATTCTTCACCATGGCAGAGAAAGTTGACAAGTTGTTTGTAGAATATGAGAAGAAAAACAAGCATAAGAAGAAAGAACCAGATGATCATGCTTCGGTAAATCATGAAGGTGGAAGAGGAGAGCCTCTTGAACCACCCTCTCCATCCTCTAGCGATAGTTCTTCTTCTTCCTCTTCTCATGATTCTAATAGGCATCATAGGAATGCATCTAAGAAGCCATTTTTTAAGCTAGATGTAAATTTTATTGCCCAAATAAAATGGAGAATGCAGTGCAGAGAAATTAAACAATTAGATCATATAGATCGAGGTGTATTTTTGGATTCAATATATCAAGGAGGATGATGCCAATATTTAATTATCGTCTCTTTGGATGAGTGGCACCGCTCTCGTTGGGTGGGAGAGAAAGTTGCAGAAAGGAAACAAAAACTTGGGTAACCTCCTTTCTTCTTGGTCCAATTTTGTTTATGTATTAAAATATCAGTTTTATCCTCTAGGTTATTGACAAAAGTCATAAATGGAATGACAATATTTGAGAAAAGGAAAGGGTCAAAATGTACAAATATTCATAGAAGAGTTTAGAAAACAAGCTTTGAATTTGTGCATTTCACTTGATTCTCCATAAACTGTAACAAAGTATGTTGGTGCTTTACATAGTTACATCATGCATTATTTGTTGTTATTTGAGCCTACTACTTTTAATGCAGTTAGTTTGAACGCCATTCATCTTGAAAGCAGGGGCAAGAATGACAAATAAGATCAGCCCAAGAAATCCTCTTTCAATCCTCATAATGGAAAGTTTAAAGGAATAGGAAAGGGAAAGGACAAGAAGACAACTACAACCAAGAAGGGAGAAGGAGAAAATCCATCTTGCATACATTACAATAAGGAAGGCCATGATGATGAACACTATTGGAAGTTGCATCCATAGTTGAAACCAAAGAGATTTGGTGGTATGAACAAGACAAAGACGGTGGAAACCGTATAACAAGACCTTTGATCCCACTCCAATGATGAGACATAGATCACAATAGTGGGCATACACATTACTCTTTCTCTTCATGCTAATGAAAATTTTGAATTGCATGCAAGTACAAGTTCTTCAAATGAGTCTCTTGTTAATGAACGAAAGAGGACTGAATTATTCCACATTAAAGTTGTAATGAAACATACTAAAGTGGAAACCTTGCTTGATTTGGGCTCACAAACAAATTTGATTTCAAAATCCTTGGTTAAGAATTTAGGGCTAGAGACCAAGCCTCATCTGAAACCCTGCCCTCTTGGTTGGATGTGTGATAAAGCCAAATTACATGTAACCAAGAAGTGTAGAGCTAGATTTGTGATTACATCCAAACTAGTAGATGAGGTTGACCCTGATGCTATACCTTTGGATATATGTAACAGTGTATTGGGGAGTCCATATTTGTATGATAGGAAATCATTTTTCTTTTTCCATGAAAACAAGTATCATCTCACGAAAGATGAGGTGGAATACATTGTTAGATCTCATCACACAAAAATCAGTGCCAGTCTTGTAAGTGTAGGTCAGATGAAGTGATTGATGAATTCCAACAAAGGGTGTATGCTAGTAGTTGTGAGAGAAAAAGATGCAAAGACATATGAAGCTTTCCAAGGTTGTGATTCCACTCATAAAAAAATTGTATGAAATTTTTTCTAACTATAATGGGATCTTTTAGGAACCAAGTGGGTTTCCTCCAAAGTGTGAAATCCAACATGATATCCGCTTATAGTAGGATGCTCCTTTACCCAAATGTGGTATGTACAGGTTATTAACCATTGAGATAGAGGAGACAAAGAGGCAGGTGTAGGAATTGTTGAACCAAGGGGTCATAAGGCCAAGTTCTTCTCCATGCAGTTCACCTATTGTGTTGGTTCTAAAGAAAGATGGCACATGGAGGATCTGCATAGACTACAGGGCACTCAAAAAAATAATGGTGAAGAATCGATATCCTCTCCCTCACATTGATGATTTATTAGATCAATTGAAAAATGTTGTCTATTTCACAAAACTGGACTTGCGCAGTGGCTATCATAAGGCTAGGATTACGAAACAATATGTATGGAAGACTGAATTCAAGACAAAGCAGGGGTTGTTTGAATGGATGGAGATGATATTCGGACTATGCAATGCGCTGGCCACATTCATGAGGGTGATGAATGACATATTCAGACCTTTTCTTGATAATTTTGTACTTGTGTATCTTGATGACATTCTTGTTTATAGTAGAACATGGGAAGATCATGTGAGTCATGTTAAAAAGCTGCTTGATGTTTTGCAAAAGGAAAATTATATGTCAAAATGTCTAAGTGTGAATTTGGTAAGACCTCTTTGGTTTACTTGGATCACTTTGTTGGACATGGACAATTAAAAATAGATCATTCTAAAGTTGTTGTGATTGTAAAGTGGCCTAAACCCACCAATGTTATAGAGATTCAGATCTTTTTGGGTGCAGTACAATACTGTAGAAGGTTCATTTCCAACTTCTCCATCATTGAATCCCGCTTACATGCATTGGATGTTGAAGGAAATGTAACTAGGTTTGGTCTTCATAAATGTACTTATGATATTTGTATTTATTCGAGAAAAGAAATATTATTTTTATAATATATGTCAATGAGTTTCTTGCTCATCGAAGTAGGTCAAGCACATGTTTAAGTGCTTCTAGGAAGTCAAAAGTCAATGTATTTATGTAAGACCCTTAGAGGGCATGCTACACTTTGTATAAAATTGTATAAGAGTCAAAGGAATACCTCCAAGTAAAGTCCAAGTCCTCTCCATGCAACAACATCCTCCAAATGAATCAAAACGATGGAATAAATTAATGTCGGACTAAAGATAGCATGTCGGTCTTCTAGTCAGCCTAAAAGGATAATGTCAACAAACTCTCCTTTGAAATTAGCGAAGAAGGAAAACAAAGGAAAGTGAAGAAAAAGACAAGTCTAAGGGTCTCCAAGAAAAGCAAGGAAGGAAGGAAGTCAAAACGAAGTAAAGGGACTATTTTTAGGGCAAAAAACATTCACATGTGTGAGGTAGAAGAGGGCATATTGCAGATATAAAAATAGTAGCATTTCAGTGCAAGATTCTTTACTGTTTGGGCTAGATATTAGGCCTACAAGGCCTCCCAAGTCAAGTGAAGAAGCCTCTCTCTCTAGCGAAAGTGAAAGGACCCTAATTCACTAAGGGTACCCTCCACATGTGGGAAAACTAGGACAACATAGCAACATTACAATCATACATCCATACCTCCAGAAGGATCTCATTTGGTTAAAAAAAGAATAAGTCTACTTGAGAAAGGATAGCAGAGGAACATCTCATCTAGGATGCTCACTCAAGGAACGTCTATCTCTATAAAAGAAACAAAGAAGGAGGACGAAGTGTTGGGGAGAAGAGTGTCAGAAGTAGGAAGTCTATGTGTCCGGGAACCAAGTGTAGAAAAGAGGAAGGACTTGAGTTGTGCTTGGAGGACATCCTAGTCAAAGGTCTAAGGTTTGGAAATGATAAATAAGAAGCTTAAATAAGGGAAACTTACTGAAGGGTTTTCCTCTCTAAGAGAGAGAGGCTTTGGTCCTAGCAGAGAGCCAACATCTATGTTCTTGTCTTTATGTTTTTGGTAGAAGTTAGATGAAACACACACACTAATAATAAGAAGAAGATCAAGCTAAGATAATTGTAAAAGTTCTTCACAAATTGTTATCAAGAAGTGAAGAATCCTAACATACATCATTGCCCTTAATTCTTCAACATGGTATCAGAGCTAAGGTGGCACATCAAGGAAAGGGCATCCCAAGAACACTCATCAAGGAAGGACATCTACAAAAGTGTAAGCATATAGCCAAGAAGTATTAATCACTTCAAGGAAAAGAATATCTACCATCTATCTTTCATCAATAAAGACTACAAAGCTAGAAGAAGATCCTTACGTAAAGGCACCTACAAGAAGAGAAAATCAAAGAAGGACCTACATGAAGCTACAAGTCATCAAGCAAGTTCATTTGGAGAAAGAAACTTGGATAATATCAAGATCTAAGGAAGGAAATCCATCAAGTATTCAAGGAGAAAGTAATTCTACTACATATCAAAATATATCAAGTAAGTAAATGCCCCCTTATGAATATACATCAATGTCTTTTTGCAAGGAAAGCAACAAATTGGTAGGTACCAATAACTTTCTTGCATGGAAGAAGAGGAATGATTTACTTCTCAAGGAAAATGAACTTCTAGAACACATTAAAGGGAATATCAATATCCCTGCTAAGGAACAAACTCAAGCCTTAGCCAAGTACAATAAAGATGAGACAAGAGATCAAAGGATTCTAATAGAATCCATCAAAGACTCTCTCATTCCTTATGTCTCCAAGTTGGAGACATCCAAACAAATCTACGATAAACTGGTAGAGATATTCTCGGTAAGCCTAGCTGGAGAAGTGATAGCTCTACGAAATAAATTGTACAAGATGAAGATATCAAAGGAAGGGATAGCTTCCTACTTCATGAAGATCTCTAAGATGAGGGATCAACTTCAAGAGCTAGGGGAAGTCATGTCCGATAGAGAAATGACAACTGTAGTACTCAATGCTCTACTTGAGGATTGGGGCAACTTCACATCAAGCATATATGCAAAGAAGGAAGCCACCCCACTAAGTGAGTTGTGGTCTCTATGCAAGATATAGGAAACAAGACTCAAAGCAAAGGAAGATGTGGGATCAAAGGAGTAAACATTTTCTTCCATGGCCAAGAGAAAGGGAAAATTTGGAAAATTTGGTCCACGAAGAACAAATAACAAAGATATGTCCAAAATTGAATGCCATAGATGCCAAGAATATGGAAACTACAAAAGAAATTGTCCCAAACTAAAGAAGGACACCAACAAAAAAAGAAAGAGGGAAGAAGCTCACATGACTCAAGAGGTGAAATAAGAAGAAAATAATCAAGAGAAGGAAGATCCTCCAGGTCTCTACTATGACTAAGTCAAACTCTTTACTTAAATTCTTCTTTCAAAGTTTTGAGTAGGATAGGAGCATGTAGGAATAGAATAAAATTGCATGGATAGAAACATCTTCTAGAATCTAGAAGCATGAAGTACATAGAGTTCTAGGTACTCATGTAGAAAGAGCATTTACAAATAGAAAAAAATGAATGGTTAGAAATATCTTCTAGAATATAGGAGCATGGTAGATATATCTCAAGATATTCATGTAGAAGGAGCATACCTAGAATAGGACTTCATCCACAATGAAAGAAAATTGATCATGATTAAGAATCTTAGAAAACCTCCATCATCAAAAGGAAAGAAACATTTGTAGGGTAAGGGTCTTCAAGATCCTATGATGGAATATTCAAAATAAGATTCATAAACAAAGGAAGACGTCTCATTGGGAATCCCATTCATGGGATTCAAGAAAAGGATGATATGCAGACAAGCTAAGATGGAGCAAGAAGGGCCACATCAAGGACAACCAAATGAAGCTAAGATGATCAAAGGAGAATCAATATGAGGTATGTATGCATCAAAGTTTAGTCATTTTATCATATGTATATTACTGAGTCATGGGAATAGTTCTATGACATGATCAACTAGCAAAGAATATCTTTCACCAATGACATGCTCGAAGGCATGTACTACAATTCAATGAAGGTCAACAAAAGGGAATACCCACATAATGAATTATAAAATTTTTGACTAAGAAGAAAGTGAAGAAGGAACGTCGACTAGTCCTAGAAGCAAGTAATGAAGAAGTTCTCTCATAAGGAGCATAAGGTGGTTGAATAATCTATCCAAGAAGAAGCAAGTTAAGAAAGAGATCAAGCATGTGAAGAACACCATGAACACAAAGAATCACTATCTGACAAAGATCCATAGAAGACATCTCTTGAAAGAAGACATGACAACTCTAACTAAGAAAGGAAATGATCAAAGGAACCTTGACACCTATGAAGGCCTTGGAGATATGAAAGGTGTAGATAACTGATTTTACTCTACGAAGATTTCATGATGAAGAAGCCATCTAGCAAAAGCACCATTTAATGTTGAAGCAATATCAGGATGAAGTCATGAAGGACTACTAGATCAAAAGATGGGAATAAGAAAGTACGAAGAAGCATCCATGTGAAGAGTAGTTCGAAGCATAGACAATATGAAAAGGAATAATCAGATGACAAGAGAACCTGATATGTGACAAGAATGCCAATTTCCATGAAGGAAGCAATGACATGAAAAAGAAGGAAGGAAAGTGATAGATGGATGGTGCCCTACCATGAAGAAGTTTGAACAAAGACTTCATGAAATGAAAGGAAGGAAGGAGATCAAGTAGTTGGAGGAACCACAAAGAATTAAGTTGTTGATGAATCGACAAGGCCCTAGCTAAGAGGAATTTATAACTAGTTCCCAATTACAAAGGAACTTGGACAAGTACCTTGTCAGAGGATACTTGGGTATGTATTCCTCAATTGAGAGGAAGTGATAGAGACAACATTTTTGTATTCACTTGGGAAGAAATAATGGGAGGATTGGGTAATCATCTAGCATCTGATACTCTTTGAGGATGTGTAGGGAATCTAAGACAAGAGTAGGCAAGAGGACCAATATTCTTTGAGGGCTGGGAACCCAAGACAAGAATAGTCCTAGAAGGTCATACTCAGTGAACACCCAAGTGGGTATTTACCTTGAGAGACAATGACTAAGGTGTCTATAAGTCATTGGTCTCACCAAAATTGTGCTCTGATCTATTGAGAGATAGAACTATCAGTCAAGGCCTTGCCGTGGAAACAATGTTGGTTATTATGATGCTATAACAGATGGATTGCCAATCTGGTTTCTCATATGTGAATTATCAAGATTGAAACATAGCCAAACATCTTGTAATGTTGTATGAATACCTCCCTAGTTAAGAGGGAGTTTTGAAGGAAATGTAACTAGGTTCGGTCTTCATAAATGTACTTTTGATATTTGTATTTATTCAAAAAAATAAATATTATTTTTATAATATATGTCAATGAGTTTCTTGCTCATTGAAGTAGGTCAAACACATGTTTAAGTGCTTCTAGGAAGTCAAAAGTCAATGTATTTATGTAAGACCCTTAGAGGGCATGTTAAACTATGTATAAATTTGTATAAAATTCAAAGAAATACCTCCAAGCAAATTCCAATTCCTCTCCATGTAGCAACATCCTCCAAATGAAGCAAAACGATGGAATAAATTCATGTTAGCCTAAAGATAGCATGTCGGCCTTCTAGTCGGCATAAAAGGAGGGAAAATCCTCTATATATAGAGGTTGTCCACTCCACTATAACGTCAAGCAACTCTCCTCTGAAATCAGTGAAGGGAAGCCAAGGAAAGTGAAGGAAAAGACAAGTCTATGGGTCTCCAAGAAAAGCGAGGAAGGAAGGAAGTCAAAATGAAGTAAAGGGACTGTTTCTAGGGCAAAAAATAGTCACACATGCTAGGTAGAAGAGGGAAGATTGTAGAGATAAAAATAGTATCATTTTAGTGCAAGATTTGTTAGTGTTTGGGATATATATTAGGCCTACAAGGCCTCCCAAGTCAAGCGAAGAAGTCTCTCTCTCTAGCAAAGGTGAAAGGAACCTAATTCACTAAGGGTACCCTCCACACGTGGGAAAACTAGGGCAGCTGAACAACATTACATTCACACACCCATACCTCAAGAAGGATATCATTTGGTCAAAAAAAGAAGAAGTATACTTGAGAAAAGGATAAAAGAGGAACATCTCATCTAGAAGTTTCACTTAATGAAGGTCTATCTCTAGACAAGACACAGAGAAGGAGGACGAAGTGATGGGGAGAAAAGTGTCGGAAAGAGGAAGTCTATGTGCTGGGGAACCAAGTGCAAAAAAGAGAAAGGACTTGGCTTGTGCTTGGAGGACATCCTAGTCAAGGGTCTAAGGTTTGGCAGTGATCAATAATAATCTTCAATAAGAGAAACTTACCGAAGGGTTTTCCTCTCTAAGAGAGAGAGGTTTTGGCTTTGGCAGAAAGCCAACGTCTGTGTTCTTGTCTTTATGTTTTTGGTAGCAGTTTGATGAAACACACACACTAATAATAAGAAGAAGATGAAGCTAAGATAATTGTAAGAGTGCTTCACAAATTGTTATCAAGAAGTAAATAATCCTAATATACATCATTTCCCTTAATTCTTCAACATTGACAAGTGTGAAGCAAACCTTTCAGTGGATAGGAAGGCAACAGAAAGCCTTTGATACACTAAAAGAGAAGATCAATACCACACTAGTTTTGGCCTTACCTGACCTCCAATAACCTTTTAAGATCAAGATAGATACCGGTGGGTACGCCATGGGAGCAGTGTTGATGCGACAAAGGAAACATGTATGTTACCATTCAAAGACATTCTCCCAAGCTGTTGTGAACTATCCCACATATGACAAGGAGTTGTAAGCATTGGTTCAAATCGTGAAAAAATGGAAGCACTATTTGATTGGTAGGGAGACCATAATTCACACAGATCACCAGCTGTTGTAGTACCTACAGTTGCAAACCAACCTTTAACAAGCACGTCATTTCAAATGGATGGGATTCGTCCAACAATTTCATTTGGTAATAAAATACAAGAAGCGCACCAACAAAAAGTGGTAGATATGCTTTCTCACCCTCCTATTTATTCATCTATTGTTTTGAAAAATGCTTCTTTATCTTTGAAATTTATGATAAACAATATGTTGATGATGAAGATTTTAAGGCGATTTATGCAAAGCTGACTCATGGATCCTGGGTGAATAATTACCATTGGCAGGGAAAATTGGTATACCACATTGGCAAACTTTGTATCCCCACCAATGAGAGAATAAATGTAATCAGAGAGGCACATACCTCTCTTGTGTCAAGTCATTTTGATGTAGGGAAAAATTTGTGTCATTTGCAGAGGTTGTGTTATTGGTCTCACTTGAAAAATATTGTGACTCGATATGTAAAGGGATGTGTGTTGTGCTCAATTAGCAATCCCACTAATAGAAAATTGGGGCTGTACACACCACTCCCTGTTCCAAGTCCTCCATGGGAAAGTGTGTCAATGAATTGTTTTGGCGGTTTTCCTTTGTCTAGGAGAGGTCATGATTATTTGTATGTAGTTGTGGACCGATTTAGAAAAATGTGTGTCTTAATGCCTTGTAAAAAGCAAGTCACTGGAGATCAGACTTCTCATATCTTCTTCCAATTTGTATGGGTCCATTTAGGGTTGCCCACATCCATTGTGTTTGATCAAGACTCTCATTTCATTGGACAGTTTTGGATGAGTTTGTGGAGAATAATGGACACCAAGTTGAAGAGGAGCACAACATTTCATCTGCAGACCAATGAACATACATAAGTTGTCAACCACACAATGATACATTTATTCCGAGGCTATTGTGGAAAGCATACCAAGTTATGGGATGAGAAACTTTCGTATGTGTTAGAAAATTATATATTACAGAGCAACAAAACACATAAAATATATTGCAGAAATATAAAAACAGAAAACGCATAAAACAAGAGAGACACATATATATGTGGTTCACCCAATTTGGGCTACATCCACATGGAAACAAATAGTCCTTCCTTTTATATTATCCAACAAACTGAAGAGATACAACCTATAGCAGATCCGCTGTAATTCCCTCTTCTCTCTCGCTCAATATCCTCTCTCTTATCGCTCAGAATACAGATCTCCATAGACGAAAAACAATTCCCTCATATATAGTGAGGGGTTGCCTTCTAGGGAAAAAAACCCTAAATTAAACATAACTTCTACCGTCAGAGCTCCACCTAATGAACGACCTAGATTAACTACAAAATCATAACATTTTACAAGGCAACGTATATTTTACGAGTGATGTTGCCGCTACATTACGAATTGGTGTCCAATGTGGAGATACCTCTAAATAAAGAAGATAATCAGGCTCCAAATGGGAGATTGTTGGGTGTCGAGCTTGATTATTTTCTTTATTTAGAGGTATCACCACATTGGACGCTAGTTCGTTAGTCACCCGTAAAATATACGCTGTAGGTGGGGTCTAGGGGGGGCGGCTGTGACCTTCGGGAGTCCCCCCCTGACGGGGGGATCAGGGGAAGCGCTCTTGAAGCTAAAAATAGATGTAAAATTGCCTTGTAAAATGTTGTAATTTCGTAGTCAATCTGGGCCATTCATTAGGCGGAGATCTGACGGTAGAAGTTATGTTTAATTTAGAGTTTTTTGTCCTAGAAGGCAACCCCTCGCTATATATGAGGGAATTATATCGTGTCTATGGAGATCTGTATTCTGAGCGAGAAGTGAGAGGATATTGAGTGAGAGAGAAGAGGGAATTACAATGGATCTGCTGTAGGTTGTATCTCTTGAGTTTGCTGGGTAATATAAAAGGAAGGACTGGTTGTTTCTCCGTGGACGTAGCCCAAATTGGGTGAACCACATATATCTATTTCTCTCTTGTTTTATGTGTTTTATGTGTTTATATTTCTGTAATATATTTTATGTTTTCTGTTGCTCTGTAATATATAATTTTCTAACAATTGGTATCAGAGTCGAAGGTCTATTTGGATGATAAACTCGCAGGAGAGAAGGGTTCCTGTTGCGAGTGGGAGCAATGGTGGAAGATGGTAGGTTTAGGATTGAAAAATTTAATGACCAAAACTACCGGCCGTGGAAGATGCAGATAGAAGATTATCTGTATCATAGAGATCTGTACCAACCATTGAGCGAAAAGGCAAAGAAGTCGACGAGTATGACATAACAAAATTGGATATTCTCGATAGAAAGGCACTTGGAACAATACGGTTGTGCCTAGCGATGTCGACATCGTTTAATATTTCAATCGAAACGACAACAGAGGGTTTAATGTTGATATTGGCCAAACTATATGAAAAACCCTCATCCTCAAATAAGGTATTTATTATGAAGCATTTATTTAATATGAAAATGTCAGAAGGTGGATTTGTTGCTGATCATTTAAATGAATTTAATACAGTTACCAATCAGTTAAGTTCTGTAGGGGTAACTTTTGATGATGAAGTTAGGGCTCTGTTATTTCTGTGCTCATTGCCAAAAAGTTGGAATGGTTTAGTTATGGCCATTAGTAACTCTATCTCTGGATCTAGTACTTTAAAGTTTGTTGATGTTGTCGATGCAATGCTTAGCGAGGAAATGCGATGGAAAAGCTCCAGTGAGACATCAGGTAATGCTTTGACTAAAGAGACTAGGGGAAGAAAAATGGAAAGAGGAAAGAGCCTAGGATATCATAGTAAGTCAAGGAAAGGAAGATCCAAGTCCAGATCGGGGATAGTGTGCTAGAAATGCGGGATGAAAGGACACTTGATGAAATATTGCAAGTCTCGGAAGGGAAAAGAAGGAGACGTGCAACAAGAAAACAATCATGAAGTAAATGTGACAGGTGATGTGTTGCAAGATGCTTTGATTCTTTCTTTAGAAAATATTATTGATACCTAGGTGGTAGATTTAGGGGCCTCATTCCATGCCACACCTAATAGGAAACATTTTCATGATTATGTTCAAGGAGATTTTGGACAAGTTTGATTGGGTGATGATAAACCC
>APFE031420220.1:49562-64961 GCA_000404065.3 Pinus taeda | reverse complement strand
TTTGAATTTGGTTGCTGCTAGGCGACTAACGCTTTCTTAGAAGAGTTTCCAAGATTAAGAAGACCAAGGTGTAAGAGTTTTTCTTGTTATCTTATTAAAGAATCACAAAAAGAATCAAAGGAAGGAGGCTTGTAGGTTTGTCCTTGAGAAATGAAGGCTTCTCTTATAGAATGGAAGGTGGAGACAAACACAGAGTAGGCTGGTCCCAACTTAGTAAGAATGGAATAGATAAGGTTACTATCTTCTTTCTTAACCTTAACACCTTCCAAGAGAAGTCTAAGGGTCTTGAACTTGGACAAAAAATCTTCAATGCAAGAAAAATTATTGGGATCCAATGTAAGCAACTCATTTTCAAGTTTATGGGCTCTAAGTTCATTTGTGACTCCAAAAACTTTAGTAATCTGCTTCATTGCTTCATCAGGAGTATCAAGTTCTGTAATATGGAATCTAAGATCTGGAGAAATAGACATCCCTATCAACCCATGTGCTTGATTTTGCCTATTTTCCCATTTAGCTGCCTTATCTTCATCTTTCGGTTTGGTTTCTTGGCCTGAGGCTATTCTGTAAAGACCTTTACTTCTAAGTGAATCCACAATGTAGGACCACCATTGGAAGTAGTTGGTGTTGTCAAGAATAACTTGGCATGGACTTTCCATTATAACAGAAACTAAATCTATATATGCTGAAACTAAGTGTTCCAATGGAAAGATCTCGAAAAATTAGGCTGGTTCAAAAAAAACGGCTCTGAAAACGGCTTCCGGATGAAGAAGTTATGGCTTTTTGAAGAAAAGTTGATGAAGGTGCTGACGAAGTGCGGGAATGTGCGGAAATGAAAAAAAACGCCCCCTCTTTGAACCAAGTGAGATAAACTAAAAGTTAGAGAGAGAGAGAGGGGGGGGGGCTTTGTTTTTCTTGGTCACTGAAGCTTTGGGTTGCGTGCTTGCTTGAGAAAGCTCTTTTTTTCCCTACAAAACAAAAAACACAAAACCCAGCACGGACATACAAAAAAAAAACAAACCTTACGACTTAAAGTTAGCTTTACCTAGAAATTAAATATTTTCCTCAATGTTTCTGATTTTCCGAGATCACACTTAGGCGCAGCGGAAAAGAGCATACGCATGAGAAAAATCATTCCTCTCTGTTTCTAATTTTCCCAGATCGCACAGAGTCACAGGGCAAAGAGCATACGCAGAAATGAAAGGTATACATCCGGTAATAAAAAAAGAAGCTAAATAAACTGAAATAATAAATAGAGAGAAAATAACTAGAAACTGCAAATAAACATTATATACCTCTAGATCTTAAAAATGACGTAGCTAGGGCTACCAGAAACCTTTTCGCGTGAAACGAAAGGGGTTCCTCACTGGAACAGATGCTCCTAACACAACAGAGTAGTTTTCTCGGCCCGAAAGCAGTCAGAAACAGCAGATCTAGGAAACGGCAGTCGAATGCAGTTTTACCGGCTTCAGATTTGGATCACCAACGGACGCAGCCCTCAAATAGCTTTGATACCATGTAGGAATTTACAGGGTAAGTTCCTCAGACAGAACACCAAAGGACACCACTCACAAACAGATCACAGATCAATACACCAGTATTGACGTGGTTAAACCCCTCAAACAGGGAAACAGTCCACGGCCTGAGCCAACGCAGCCACTTCAGGCAATTTATTAATAAAAGAATGAAATTTTACATAAGCTTCTCTCATGAACAGTGAACCTACAAATGACCCTCCATGCTCTTTAAATAGAGATCATGGACCAATCGGGTGTTAAGCCATGAATCAAGTGTCGGTAATACCGAGGAGAGAATGAACTGTCGGATCACTACATATTGTGACCATCGGATCGTAAGTTACAAAAGTACATAGTAAAGAAACACACTTTACCTAACTCTATACTAGACCAAGTTATACTTAACTATTTCCTATGTGTCGAAATATCCTAACAATATGTATATACGACTAGCGATAGTCGGACCCGACGGAATTATGGACCAAATTTAATATATATTGAGTTCCGTAAAAGGGCATTTTTCTATGTATTTTCGCGTTTTCGTTAAACAAAAGAAATGCGAAGGGAATGCGTCGATGTGATGAAACCAGACCCGAAAGGGTTTGTAAATGCAGTTGCATAACATTTCAAGTCCGCCATAAAGTCATTTTGTGATGTTTTCAGTGTTTTAATGTATTTTTCAAATACAAAGGGAAACCACAAAACAAGCGGGATTTCAGGCGGGCGGTGGGTGATATGTGGTTTTGGCCGGGCTCCACCCGAGCCCATACACTGGCTACCACATGGCTAGGCGTCGGAGAGAGAAAACCACCCTTTTCGGGTGGGTAATCCCCATGCGTATTATCCACTCGAAATCAATAATAGTGATTGATCAACGATTACTTGCGATGGCACCCGAAGAAGGATCCGAAAGGATATAAGGCGGAATTAATGATTTTTGAAGTCCAATAAAACTACATTTGGGCAGATTTTTATAGGTTTTCTGTGTATTCTCTATGTAAACAAAGAACGACCATTTTTGGGGTTTCAAAGGCACCGATGGTCCATTCTGTTACAGAACATGTGGCCACCATCCTTGAAGGCGTTAGCAATGATTGCTAACGCTCAGAGGTGGATTTGAGCGGACATAGGGGTGGAAGCTAGAGAGCTCAGAAAAGGAAATGAACAAACAATGCAGATTGGTTTTAAAAGCCACAAAATGACAGAGATAGAGGCAAGCAATGCTAAGACAGAGAGAAAACAGAGACAAAGAGCGAGTCTGTGTACTCAGAGAGACTTGAGGGATTCAAGTAAACTCCTGTTGTTTTGTATCTGTGTGTTGAGACTCAAATTGAGCTCACTTTTGTAAAACTCTGCTCTTGAAGACATAATAGAGAGGTCACCACTGAAGGCTGGACCAGGAGACGTAGCCCAAGAGTTTTGGGTGAACTCCATATTAAACTTGTTGTGTTTATGTGTGTTTGTCTATTATGTTTCTTTAACTGCTTTCTGTCTATGTTATTCACAATCTTATCGATCCATTGCACTAAGTAATATAGGCAAATCCATGCACATAAGTCTGTAATACCTTAAAACTAATATAAGATCTTCATTTTCAGATCAAGTGGTATCAAAGCTTTAGGTTTGTTAAGGTTAGACAAGCTTGTGTTGGATTGTTGAATGCTAACTAGGTCAAAGCTCAAATTAGGAGAAGGAGAACTGGTTGAGGCTAATCCAGAAATTGGAAGAGTTTATCCTAGGAGGAAAATGGCAGAACAAGTCCCATAGGAATCAGAATCTCAATTCATGGATAGTTTCATGACCATGAGAGCCATGGTAGAAGAGATGTATCGAGAATTCAAGAAGGGTCGAGGTGAAAGCACTTCGACACCCAAACAAGATAAAGGAGTAGAGGAACCTTCTCTAGATGCCCCAGAGGGAAAAGGGAAAGGGGAAAAGCTTCCTCCATCATTTCCTCCACCATCACCTCCATCATCCTCATCTCCTAGCCCTGAAAATAAAAAGAAGAAAACAACTTTGATTAAATTAGATGTAAAGTTTGATTTTCCAATCTATGATGGAGAATTAAATGTAGAAAAGCTAGATAATTGGATTAGACAGATTGATATATTTTGTAGGGTGCAGAACATTGATTCAGAAAGGAGAAAGATTCAGCTAGCTAGCCTTCACCTTGGAGGAACTGCCCTAGTGTTGTGGGAAGGCAGGACACAAGCTGATTTGAAGAAGCATGGTAAAATTCTTTCTACCTGGAGTGAATTTGTTTATGCCATTAAAAAACAATTATATCCACTAGCTTATATGCAACAAGCAATGATGAGTTGGAAAACTCTTCGCCAATTAAAGGGGAAAAGTGTACAAAGCTATACCCAGGAATTTAGAAAAAGAGCTTTAATTCTATGCGTTTCGCTAGACTCACGTGAAACTTTGTTGAAGTATATAAGTGGTTTGCATAACTATTTGAGGCACACCATTCTCATGTTTAACCCTACTAGCATAGATGAGGTATCAGTTCAGGCTACACATCTAGAGGCTAGAGGCAAGAATGTGAACCCACAGATTGGGGGATCATCAAAACCCACTGCAAGCAATAACAAGGAAAAGAAGAAGCAGAAATGGAAAGAGAGGAAAGCAAATGCTATACAGAAAGACAAACCTTCATGCACTCACTGCAAGAAGGATGGACATGATGATACACATTGATGGTCTTTGCATCCGGAGCTGAAACCCAAGAAGTTCGATGGCAAGAAGAAGAAGACTGATGTTGCTATTCAGAATGATTTGGGGTAAGACTCATGTGATGAAACAATAGTCACAGCCACAGGTATAAAAGGTAAAAATTCTGAAGTATCTACTAGTAATTCTGCACAATCTATTTATAATGAAGAAAATGACAGGAAAAGGCATGAGCTTTTTCATATTAGAGCTATTTCCAAGCATCAAAAGATTGATACTTTATTTGATAGTGGATCACAAGTAAACTTGATTTCTGAAGCAATTGTAAAGAAGTTGGGATCACTAACCACACCACACAAGAAGCCATATCCATTAGGTTGGGTATGTGATAAAGCAAAGCTACAAGTGGCTAGACAATGTGAACTTAGGTTTGCTATTGGGTCAACATTTGTAGATGAGGTTGAGTTAGATATAGTTCCCTTGGATATATGTGGAATTGTTTTAGGAAGTCCTTACTCGTATGATAGAAGAGCCATTTTCTATAGAGCTGAAAATAAGTATCAACTCACTAAAGATGGAACTATATACATTGTAAGAGCTCATAAACTCAAAAAATCACTACACCCTCATAAACTTAGGGCAGATGAAAAGAATTGTAAATTCATGCAAGGAATTTTTACTAATGGTTGTAAAGGAAAAGAACCCTGAAAAAATAAAGGTTGTGATGCTAAACAGAAAGCTGATTTAGAAAAAGTTGTTTCAGAATATGATATCCTATTTCAAGAACCTAAAAGTCTACCACCCAAAAGGGAAATAGTACATGATATTCATTTGCAGCAAGATGCTCCATTGCCTAACATCGGAATGTACAGGTTATCCGCTTTAGAGAATGCAGAGATCAAGAAGTAGGTACAGGAGCTGCTTGAGAAAAGGTTCATAAGACCAAGCACATCACCATGTGAATCTCCAATCGTGTTGGTGAGGAATAAAGATGGTTTGTGGAGGATGTGCATTGATTATAGAGCACTGAATAAAATAACGATTAAGAATCGTTATCCTTTCCCTTGCAATGATGATCTATTAGACCAGCTGAAAGAAGCAGTTTACTTTTCCAAGTTAGACTTGCGTAGTGGCTATTATCAGGTCAGAGTAGCAGAACAAGATGCCTGGAAGACTGCTTTCAAAATGAAGCAAGGGTTGTATGAATGGTTGGTTATGCCTTTTGGCTTAACTAATGTTCCTGCCACTTTCATGAGAGTTATGAATAATGTACTCAGGCCTTTTATTGATGATTTTCTAATTGTATATTTAGATGACATTCTTGTTTTCAGTAAAACATGGGAAGAACATTTGAAGCATGTAAAGCAGACTTTAGATGTTTTGAAAAGGGAAAATCTCTATGTTAAGTTATCAAAACATCTTTAAATTATTTGGATCATATTATAGGGGGTGGTGAATTGAAGATAGATCCCTCTAAGGTTGAAGTCATTGTGAACTGGCCTAAACCCAAATCTCCTACAAAAGTTAGGAGTAGCACAATATTGGAGAAAGTTTATTGCTAACTTTTCCTTGATTGCAGCTCCCTTACATGCTTTAACAGGATTGAACAAGGTGTTTCAGTGGGGAGGCAAATAGCAGAAAGCCTTTGACACCTTGAAAGAAAAAATTAGCACAACACCAGTACTAGCACTGTCAGATCTTCAACAACCATTTGATATTGAAATAGATGCCAGTGACTATGCCATGGGAGCAGTGTTGATGCAACATGGTAAACCCATATGCTATCATTATGAGACATTTAATTCTACAGTAGTTAATTATCCCACATATGATAAAGAATTGTATGCATTAGTACAGAGTGTGAAAAAGTGGAAACATTACTTAATGGGCAAAGAAACAATTATACATATTGATCATCAACCACTTCAGTATTTGCACTCACAAACTAAATTGCAGCAATCAAGACACTATAGGTGGATGGGTTTTCTATAACAGTTTCAACTAGTCATCAGATATAAGAAGGGCATACACAATAAAACTGCAGATATGTTGTCTAGACCAATCATAAATGCATCTACTATACTTAAGCATAACTCAGTAATGCATGAAAGCTACGTTGAACAATATGCTCAAGATATAGATTCTAAAGATGTATATGCAACTTTAAGTCATGGAAAACAAGTAGAAGAATTGGAATATTATGTCAAGGACCAACTCTTGTATCATTTGGGAAAGTTATGCATTCCACAAACTGAAAGAGTTAACATAATCCAAGAAGCACGTACTTCTCTTATATCAGGTCATTTTGGTGTAAGTAAAACAGTGGCACAGCTGCAAAGGTTCTACTATTGGCCAAGAATGCATGAAACAGTTTCTAGATATACTAAAGGGTGTATTGTGTGCTAAAAGCAAGCCCAACAATAGAGATTTAGGCTTGTACACTCCACTTCCAATTCCTTCTCGTCCTTGAGAAAGTGTTTCCATGGACTTTGTTGGGGGATTGCCAAAATCTAGAAAAGGTCATGACTATTTATATGTTATTGTGGACAAGTTCAACAAAATGTGTATTTTAATACCTTGTAACAAGCAGATTACAACTGAACAAACAGCGAAGTTGTTCTTTCAGCATGTCTAGGTTCATTTTGGGTTACCCACTTCCATTGTATCTGATCGAGATTCCCGATTTGTTGGGAATTTTTGGTCAAGTCTATGGGAATTGATGGACACCAGACTAAAGAAGAGCACAGCCTTTCATCCACAAACAGATGGTCAAACAGAGGTGGTCAACAGGACAGTGATCCAGTTGCCCAGGGGCTATTGCAGCAAGCATCCCAAGCTTTGGGATGAACATTTGTGTTATGTGCAACATGCTTACAATTGTGCTAAACACTCTTCTACACAAAGATCTCCTTTTGAGACTTGTTTTGGTTTTACACCAAAGTCTCCCTTGGACTTTGTCTTTGGAAAAGACATAGCAGTTGACGTACACAGTGATGTTGACAAAGCAACCAAGTTCATTGAACAGATCCAAGAAATTCACCAGGCAGTTCAGGAATAGCTAGAAAGAAGCCAGGCCAAGTATAAGGCAAGGCATGATAAACATCGAATTGAGCATAGCTTCCAAGTTGGTGATCAAGTCTAGTTGTAAATCAGCAAAGACAGAATGCAAGGTGAAGGTAAGAAGCTGAAGCCAATAAGGTATGGGCCTTTCAAGATACTTGAGAAAATTGGTGAGAACTCTTTTCGCCTTGATTTTCCAGCTTACATGCACATCTATTCAGTAGTTAATGCAGAGAACTTGAGACTGTTTGAACCTTCATTGATTGAAGATCCCAAAGGGAAAAGTCAGTTGCCTTCATCAAGATGATCTGTTGCTTGAATATCTCAATAAGTTGTAGGAAGATACAGTTCTGGATAGGAAGGTGAGAACTACGCGTAGAGGGGGTGTTGAGTACCTCAGAATCGGACTCAAAGGTTCAAAACCAAGCAATGTAAGATGGATAGAAATTGGACAAGTGAGGAATTTGTATCCTCACTTGATCGATTCTTGAAAACCAACTTTTGGTGGTCCAAAAGCTTTTTCAGTGGAAAGGCGTGATCCAAAATGGATCCAGAAATCCCTCTAAGCCTTCAAAGTCTTCTAAAGATAAAAACTATCACAAAAGAAGAACTCTTAAAAATGGCAGATAACACTATTGGGATTGAAAAACACAAGCAAACAGTGGAAATAGAGGCTATCGGAGGCTTGGATAGTGATGCACAGGAGCCGTCGGATCTGGCCTATCAATGGTCCAGATCCGATCGGCATATCGCAATCAGCGAAGGCAGACGGAGGCTACCACATAAATATTGTGACAACAATCAGCGCGGTCAACAAGGACCGTCGATCAAGCACGTAGATTGATGACCCAAGTTGAATCGCAATATTGTGTCGGCAAACCACAAGGGAGCGCTTACCAATGGCCCGGGGCTTATGCGATATGCAATTGCAACAAGTTGCATCGTACAATCACGTCGAAGTAATACAGAGGAGTGGGGCCATATGTATATGTGACTAGCGATAGCCGGACCCGACGGAATTATGGACCAAATTTAATATATATTGAGTTCTGTAAAATGACATTTTTCTATGTACTTTCACGTTTTTGTTAAACAAACGAAATGCGAAGGGAATGCGCTGATGTGATGAAACCGAACCTGAAAGGGTTTGTAAATGCAGTTGCATAACATTTCAAGTTCGCCATAAAGCCATTTTGCGATGTTTTCAGTGTTTTAATGTATTTTTCAAATACAAAGGGAAACGAGCGGGATTTCGGGCGGGTCGTAGGCGGTAAGTGGTTTTTGCCGGGCTCTGCCCAAGCCCATACACTGGTTGCCACGTGGCTAGGCACTTGAGAGAGAAAACCACCCTTTTTGAGCGAGTAATCCCCGTGCGTGTTAGCCACTCAAAATCAATAATAATTGTTGATCAACGATTACTTGCGATGGCGCTCGAACACAGATCCGAAAGGATATAAGGTGGAATTAATGATTTTTGAAGTCCGATAGACTGCGTTTGGGGGGATTTTTACAGGTTTTTTGTGTATTCTCTGTGTAAATAGAGAACGACCATTTTTGGGATTTCAAAGGCACCGATGGTCCATTTCGTTACAGAACAAGTGGCCACCATCCCTAAAGGTGTTAGCAATGATTGCTAATGCTCATAGGGGGATTTGAGCAGACAGAGGTCGGAAGCCAGAGAACCCAGAAGAGGAAACGAACAGACAGTGCAGATTGGCTTTAAAAGCCACTGAATGACAGAGACAGAGGCAAGTAGTGCTGAGATAGAGAGAAAACATAGACAAAGAGTGAGTCTTTGTACTTAGAGAGACTTGAGGGATTCAAGTAAACTCCTGTTGTTTTGTATCTGTGTGTTGAGACTCAAATTGAGTGTGATGCAGGAAAGTGTTCCCTCTGTGGACAGAGGCAACCCCTCTAGCCCTAGAGTGGGTCTAGTCACAAACAAGGACAGATCAATGATAGCTTTCCTTAAACAGTCAAAGTTGGAGGCCTACCTCAACCGATGGTCGATGGAGTTCCGTTGTGTTGCTCCAGATTTCACTTCCTTCTCCTCAACGGGTGATCAACCTGAAAATGCAAAGGAAATATAGCAAATCATGTAACCGGAAAACAACAATGGTCTATTTACTCACAAAGTCAAGAAGTCATGAGCTATCAAGTACATTACATACAAGACATAGGAAAACATCATTGATTGCATTAATAATGAAATAAGAGTAAGCTTACAACCAAAGTCTTGACGTCACAAGCCTTCTCAGAGGGATCCAGCCAGCATGTTCTTCAAGCATTCACTCTTTGAAAATGGATCTCCCAGCATACAAATCTCTCTCTCTCTCATTCAAAAGTTTTACATAAAATCAAGGGCACTTCACAACCTTCCACAAGCTATCAACACTCTCACACTAGTCACACCCACACCAGCTATCTATCAAAGTACTAACAGCACTGCTCAAGCCAAGAATTTGCCAACTACCAACTAGCTTATCATATCAAAGGTGAGTGTTTAAATAGGAGAAGGAGTCTCCATGAAAGGTGGAAGAGAGAGCTTATCCCTAAGGAAGATAGCACGATTGACGGAATTGCCACACAAGGGAAGGAAGGGCGACACAAACTATGCCAACAACCAGGTCTGGAGTCATCTAGAAGGCCGATTGTTGGAACAAATTAGCCCAATCTGGATCATCGCGGGTACATAACTGAGCTTCAGCGCTGACATCGCTAGTGAGCAATGTGGCCAGTCAGATCATCGCTAAAGACAACAAATAGCCTCGCGCTGGTGCATGTAATCAGGCCATCGCAGGAATTAGATGTACTTTTGTGCTGGCAGCGCGGCTGGACTGTTTATGAGCGTCTTTCAGCGCGTATATTAAGTCCATAGTCGCGATGAGGCAGATAACTTAGGAAAAGTGGGTCAATTGGCAGCATAAGAGAGCATTTGTTCAGCGTGAGCATGTTTGACTTGGACACATTACACAGTAGAAGGACCGGGAGTGAAGGCGGTGACAAATTACTGTGTAACAGATGCTCCCTAAAGTATGAAGCCCGAGAGAGTGGGAGGGGTGAAATGCTTTATAAAACAACTAAGCTGGAAACCATCTGGAAGAACCTGCAGGCGCAAGTACAATATCTCTGATAGTGAAATACATGTAGTCTAATCATGGATGCAACCATCCAAAATACATAAACTAGGTCTGTGGTATGGATGCAGCCATCCAGCTAATAAGACCATGATAATGATAAAGGTATGTTCGCAGCCATCCATGAAGACTCAAGTATGGGCGCAGCCATCCATCAATGAGTCATGTAATCACGAACCAATCCATGCAGCCCGAACACGTGTAATCTGAGTTCGGGGTCTTGAACCCAACCGATCATAGTACAAATTCTAACATGTGAATAGGGGTGCTGAAGTCAAGCATTAATAAAAATCGCTTGATTACCGGTCGATAATGCAAACCGTTAACAAGCACAAGAGAAACCACCAATAATGCCAATGGTTCTCAAGGTACTATGAGTACAATCCACGAAGTGTGAAGAAGGAGCTGGAATCGAACACTCGCGGAATCGCCCAATCGGTGACCAATGATGTAAGTCGACTGTCAGGCATGAAGAACTTGCCATTGAGGCATGCAAGCTCCAAGGTACTAAAAGGGATCTCTAGATCAATCTCCCAGATAATAAGCTGATGTTGACAGGAGAGGATCCATCGCAGGAGGACCATAATGTTTCCCCCATCAACAACACGAGACAAGGAACAAGCAATAGATGGTGAAACAGAGTATTAGAGGAAAAGGCGAGGGTGTAAACTGCAGAATGATTATACTCTTGAACATGTCGGCGACACGACTCCGGAGGGCGGCAACATTTAGGTACCAAAGGATCAGAGGTGTAATGGAGACAGCATGGATCGGATGGAATGAGGCTAAATGACAAACCAAACCCGCGGAAGGCAAAATGACGATGTATGGATATCCCAACCCAACAAGAAGCAGAAGTGTCGATGTTCAAGAGTGACTAGCTGCCATAAACAATCAATGATGATTTCCAAATTTTCCCCCACCATTGCTGGTGAGTACCCCAATTATTTTTGAAAACAAGCTTGAAGAGATAGCATATGCTTGTAATACAAGTTCGACCTATGGTTGTATCCAACCTAGTAATAGTTTAACGAGCCCTAGGGAGGAGAAGCTCGAGTCTCATCATGGTGACGAGTCCAATGTTGTCAGGGTTTAACGAGTTTGACATAGGTGAAACTCAAAGTCTTTTTCATGTTTAGGGAGTTTGAAAAAGAGACAGAACAAAAAACTCCAGGGGGGTCCTTTTTTGTAGATTTGTGTCTCTCGAGCCTGAAAAAGTATAAAATGATACTCGAAAGAACCGCTTGACCATTACAATCAAGGAGTACTTTTCGTGATTAGTGACCTCGACCCGAAAAAGTAGAAAAGCGATCGAAGACATGTCGTTTCCTAACCAGTATCGAACCTGAAATGACAAAGGTTTGGTGATCTTTTGACATTTATACGGTCAGAAAAGAGCTGAAAGTGGACCACCTTCTTAATTCCTTTTAACGAGTCAAAAAGGAAAAACTCAGCAATCTTTTCATATTTTACGAGTCTGAAAAGAGCTTAAAGGTGGCTCGTCCTAGAGGAACGAGTGGTATAAAGGGTAGCAACTGGTTCCGACAATGGTGGAACTGCTCAAAACATGTAATGGTCAAGAGGCTAGCTAATAAAACCACTCATCGTTGTGGTTCCTCAGGAAAGGAAAACAACCAAGTGAAAGCACATGATCGGCCAAAAATATGGTGGCAATGGAATGAAACAACCAAGGCTCATCTAGAAAAATTTAGCAGATAAAAATGGCAATCACGAGGTGTAAATCAGGTATGGGTTCATTTTTACACAAGCTTGAACCATGGAGAACTCTGCTTAGATTCAGTTTTATATTTACACAAGCTTAAAACGAAAAACTATGCTTGTTATGAGTTCGCATGCCCCCAAGCATAATGACACAAATCGAGGTACATGCCCCCCAAGCTTCATTGCATTCAACGAGGTGGATCGAATGAAGGTTCACTTTTGAGATCTTGGAAAGACTCAACTTGGATTTTACGAGATCTTAAGCAAAAACTCGATTTGGAAAGGGAGGTGTTTCACTTTTTAATGAGGTCAACACAGTAAAAGAACTATCCTCATAACCCTTGTTTCATTTTTAAACGAGGTTGACACAGGAACAAACTATCCTCGGGTCTCCTTGTTTCATTTTTTAATGAGGTTGAGACAGGAACAAACTATCCTCGTACACCTTGTTTAGTTTTTTAACGAGATTGACACAAGATCAAAACTATCCTCGGGACACCTGGTTTCATTTTTTAACGAGGTTGAGACAGGAACAAACTATCCTCGTCACTCCGTGGTTCATTGGCCCTATGAGAACATGGCTCCCAAGAGGTCTTCGCGGGATGGAAGGGATGCACTCTAGGAGAAATACATGTCATGAGGCACTAATGACAGATCAGGTTCCAATGCCGCCAGTACATTATGTACGAGACCATCTGCATGATCATCAACAGAGGTGAAGATGGAACAGGTAGCCACATAATTGACCTATGGCAAAGAAGGTACTGCTTGCAAGCAAGAACCGAGAGGGGATGACAGCTACGCAGGAGGCATCGGGGGACTAAAGAACGATATTGACCTATGGTCACCATTCTTCCATCGTGTGGAAAACAAGCCACACGGAAAAGTGAAGAGACGAAGCCCCCCATGGCATAAACATAGTCACGGCCAAGGAGAAGACTGAAATCTAAAGCACCTTGGACAACCAATACGTCTATATAGACGGTTTTGCCTCTAAAAGTAACAAGAAACTTCGGGAGGATCCCTAAAGGTTAACTGGTTCCTCCGTCAAATGCCAACAGATTCTGCATGACTGGCACAAGCTGTGGGGAGCCCAAAGCTTGCCAAGTAGTGAAAGGCATGAGACTAACCGACGCACCCTCATCCAAGACAATGCCAGGTACTGCCTTACCATAAGCATGTACTGTAATCTGGAAAGGCACATGGGATGGACGGCGAAATGTAGTCAAATGACTCCAGTCGAAGGAAACGACCGAACTACTTGGTGGGGGAATCATATGATTGCCCGCCTGCTCTACAGGAACCGAAGAAGGACACTCCTGATCAGTGGGGATAGGAGGGTCATTCTCAAACTCAGGAGAATTTGACAAGACGAGAAGAACATGAGCAGTGCGATCAGGACACTCTTCCGAAATAGAGTGATCAATAGGTGGTGAACCAAAGTCGACACTCTCTTTGACCAATGGTTGGTCTGGAACAGGCTTAGCACAGCCAGGTTCAGAAAGAGGAGGATGGAAAAGAGAAGAATCTAAGTCAATCTCTTGGTTGACGGGGAGAGGTTCTAAAGAGAGCCTCTGATAACCAACAGGAAGTTGGGGTGGAGAGTCTATAAGACTTTCCAAAATGGCAGAAGCTTTATCCCTGAGCGGACAAAGGTGAAGGGGATGGTTGCCTTCACATAGTCTACAGGGGAATCAAATCTCCCCTTTCTTCTTACCGTTGCCAGTTGATAGGGTAGCATCGTCATGAGCTTCAGAGGACGATGAGGGACGAGCCGAATCGTGAGACCATACTTCTAAGATCCTAGGAATGACAGGACAATCACGAAGAAGATGGTTACCCTCGCACAATTTACAAGGAAACTTAACCTTCCGTGGAGGAGCAGAAGGTGTTCCGACCTGAGATGTACTCGAATCCGTAGCTGCACAGATGGCCTCGCATTTATCGGACTTATTCTTCTTCTTCATCTTCTTCTTCTTCATCTTCTTCTTCTTCTTCTTAGTCTCCTGGTTACTAGATGTGAAACTTTCACCAGGCGAAGGAGGAGAGGAGGAGGAAGAAATAGGGGAAGAAGGCGTAGGCTCAACCTTGGAATCATCGTGTTATGGTTCGGACGAAGTAGATGGTGGAACAAGAGTCATGACGCTCGGGACCACCGAGGTTGAAAACAACCATACGGGCAAACCAATGGTTAACCCAGGTGTTGAGTCCCAAACTTGCATCTTCCCTATACACCTTTTTAGCCTTTTTTCCAGTTACCTGAACCTCCAAGCTATCAAATCATTGCATATTAGTTTAAAAAGAGCATATAAAACGGTTTCCTAACTATGTCTTGTGACTGTTGTTTGATTTAGATTTTTGCTTAGTCAACTGCGGAATCTTGTCACTTTCCGCAGCCACCTCAACTTTCCGCAGCCTTTTTGTTGAAGTCTATGTTACAGGTGTCTACTGGAGAATCCGGCCACATGGGAAAGTTGCAAATGATGTGGACATGGGACGTGTCCCCTTGGTTCATCTGAATCACTCACAGAAGACCGTGGTCAAAGACAGTCAAGCGGTGGTCAACCTAAGAGTTTTACGGTGGAAAAACTCTATTTTTCACCACGAGAAGAATTGCGTGGCAAATTCCTAAATCCCAGGAGGCGTGCTAACACCTGTGGACTGCTCCGTGAACCAAATCTAATAGCCACCCTCCTTGGATTTAATTTTCACGGCTACCATATTGCTAGATTTCTGGACGTGGTCATTCACGTGTCTATTTATCACCGCAGATCTTAGGAAGTAGTTGTGTCATTTCCTGTTATAAATAAAGCATTCTCATATGCATAGGAGCTAGCTTTTTGTATGTAATTTTGACTGCGTTACGAGCCCACTATGTCGTGACTTAATCCTTATATTATGACTGCATTTTAATGTATGAGAAAACACTGTTGTTAAGCTCAATTCGTGGTTGATTTCTGATTGGCCGAGGTTGCAGAGGGCCCATGTACACCAAGGTTCTGTAATTACTATATAGTTTCATGCTTTCTTCATTTACGTTCCTGATGCCATAATCATTTGCTTCTATATATTACACTGCTTATGGTATTCATGTTGATTGTTGTACATAGTTTCTTTTATGCTTTCTAATGACTGTTAACTGATCAGTGTCTTTATTTCAGGGTCTAATAGATAGCCCAGGCAAGTGCACATAGCTTTTTAATGACTAATGACATGATGGAATTATCTTGTCCTTCTGCTGATTTATTTTCTTAGTTCTAATTCCAGCACTGTTTATTTCTTTCAGTTTTGTT